>WEKY01027193.1:113019-133887 GCA_013390045.1 Picathartes gymnocephalus
TTAGAGCAAGCTAAGAACCCAGAGCCTTTGTAGTCCCTGGCAAAACTCTACTGGGGGCATGGAAGGAAGGTGGGAAGGAAAAAGCAGCTCCCAGAAAGTGACACCAGCTCTCAGTAAATTAGTTGTGGGGTTTGTCAGGCAATGAAAATTTTTAGTTCTAATTCTCAGACCTCTCTTTCTATGGCAGCTTCATATACTGTAGAATATTGCATATTATCTCTGCTCCCTATGATAGGCTGTAAATTCAGAGAGGCAGGAAATAAATACCTACTCCAAACCCAGTGTCAGTGCTATTTTGCTTGGATTCTACCTCACTGCACTCAATTGCACTCTATCTCTCCAGAACTGAACTCTTACAGTAAGCTCACTATATAAAAAACCGCGCAAAATAATATTAAAATGTAATGTAAAGTATTGCCATTTCCTTCAGATGTCTATTTCCTATCAACCTGAAAAATCAAAGAACCTTCTCACTCAGCTGACCTGTCTATTTGTAAACCTTGTATCCTATTTTCAAAATCTATCATAAGCAAATTGGTTTGAAATGTGACACAAATCCATGATGATGACCCTTAAACAGCCTTAAGGGTAAGTCATGAGCCCAATGAAAACTACTTGCTCTTTTCATTTGCTCAAACATCTGTGCTAAATTCTTAAAAGAATATTTAAAGGATGTAAGAAAGTTTTCAGAAATTCCCAAGAGGCTGGGTCACATCTTACAAAAGCAAAAGCAACTGTTATCCCAGAGAGCATATAAACAGCAATCATTCATCTAAAAGCCAGATTACAGCAAGACTCCACTGTGAAATGAATTCTGGATTAGTAAAGCCCTACTTTCTCCTTATTCTATATAATTTCTTCATTTTCTTTCAGTCAATATAAAGCCAGAGTAGACCAGATACAGTGGTTACTTGTTTTTTTCCCATTAAACTCTTAACTAAGTAGGCAAACAACAGCTGTGCATCATTTTTGTACACATCTACATGTGTGTTGATGTCTGTGATCATGATAATGGCTTTTCAGTAAAATTAACAAGGCAAGCCCTGCAGGACTAATTAGTTTTTCTGGCATAAAACTTTGGCAAGAAGTCAGCATTTCCTCCCATTTAACATTTTGGACTCAAACTGGCTCCATTTCTGCCAAAGTCAAAATCTAGTTTAACTGTTTTTAGCCACAATGGGAATTTCAGTCCTCAACTAAGAATATATCTCTGATTCAGTGATTCAGTTCCCTGGATCTATCTTTCACTGTGCATGCTCAGAACAAGGCACTTGATTTCAGTGGCCAGTCCTCATCAAGTCAGAAGAGCCATGAGCAAGACAACTTACAATATGTAGTAAATTCTAGAACGAGAAAAAAAATTAGAAAAAGATACAATTTCTGGCATTTTTCAGCTGTCAAAACAATTGCTGCTCTTCCTTCTGTCAGGTGTCCTTTGATCTCTATCCACTATTCTGTTGTTTCCCTTAGCACAGTAATTTTTTTCCTCAGGTTAGCTGTCAACAAGACAAGCAGACCAAGGTTTTCAAGTTGGAGTGAAATCTTCTCTTTCATGTGCCTTATACTGCCAGTTCAATACACAAGTGTTAAGTCCTGAGACTACCTCTGATCTGAACCATCTCAGAGCTAATAAAATAAAATTATAGGAATGGGATACAATTGAGAAAAATATAGAGCACTGTCTGCCCCTGTGTTGCTCAACAGAAACAGCAATAGAAAAGTTTATGCAGACTAGCAAATTATTCTCACAGCAGAAGACATATTTAGAGACTGAATTAAAAATGAGCACATATGCTTTTATTCCTGGAAGCGTGACATCCACAGAATTGGCAGTTTGGGACCCAGTGTAACAGATTCTTAAGCAGTTTCCACCCTTCTGGAGTACCAGATTTATTCTCCACAGATGAACATGATGTAAATATGAAACATTTGGCTCCAGCTTGAAGCAGTCAAAAGTGATTTGCTGACTACCCCACCAGCATTTCAGCATGCTCTGAGCTACCTTATTATTCTGGTCAGCTAAACCTCAGATGGCCAATGCCAGAAGTTGCTGCTTCCTTCCCTACAATGCAGCAACCACTCATGAGATACTCAGAAAAAACCAAAACGACCCCGCCAAAAGTCAATTAACTATACCAGTTTAATTTCAGATTGTGTCACTGAAACAAAGTCAAACACCTCAGGGGATGGAGGACCTCTCTGTACTCTCAGTATTTAAAGTTGTACATCAGCTGTGACAAGAAGCTTTGAGAAGAGCAATGTAATTTTTAAGTAGTAAATGAAGAAAAGAAACTACTATTTCCATTGCCAATACATGCTTTGATCTGTAAAAATACCCTACTAGCTACTTCTGGTAGGGCAGATTCATTTTCTAAAGCTGACTACACAACAGGAAGCTCAAATATTACACTTGAGATAGAAATAAAGCACTGCAAAAATGACCAGGCTACAAGGTCACTAGTCTTACCAGAGACCATTAATATATAGATGAGAATGAATTTTGGAATTTTGTCCCTTAGGCATTAACTTATACATTATGATATTGCCTGAATATCTTTCACTTTGTTCAAATTTTCTCCATGGTGTGGAGAAAAACTTTTTTGATTTATTTTCTATTTCTTTGCCTGTGAAGACCATTAATTCAACACATTTGAGTTAGTTCTTGGAAACTGGGATTTTATCATAAAGGCAGATGAATTACAAAATCTATCACATCTGTATGAAACTATCAACAGAATGGAGTTTGGATCACAAAAAAACAAGTGCTGTATCTCACCTGTGTTTCACCAAACCAACCTCTGTAGTCAAATGCTAAATTTTAAGAGACGACTTGCAGTTAGGTACATGCTTAACTGCAAGTCACCTCTTAAAATTTAGCATACTAATAGTATGTATATTATATATAATATACAAGCAACATAATGTGATGAAAAGAACAAGGTATTCCCTATTAACTCTGTAGACAATGTGATAATGAATTTTTATATTTATTGTCATGGTTTCAAGGAGACCAACCATGAAAGTTTCTAAGAAGTGACATATTGTTTGTATGTCACCATATTTCTGCTTTAGCAGTATAATGCTGCAGCTCACAAGAAGGAACTTCGTGTGACTAGCTGTAAACCTGTTCTTGAGATGGTAAGCACAGTCTAAAATTAAAAAAAAAAAAAAACACCAAAACTCAAGGCATAAATACTGCTTTTGCTGTGTTCTGATACCTGGCTACATTTCTGTGGAGCACAGTTTGTTCACTGCTGGGTGCTTAAGTAGAACACTGCAGCACATTAGATGATGGCTATCTTCTCAGACAAACCAAACTCCTGTTTCTTTTAGGCACAAAATTAAGATGTTGTTTGCAAAGAACCCCCAAAGCTTTGTGCCAAATCCAGCTCTTTCCTGTCAGCATTCTGGAAAAGCTGCAGCTTCCATCCAGACAATAGAGACGGTGAGAAGCAGTGCAGACAACTGACCTTGCTGCCTCATGGGACGAGAAAATTGAGAGGTTTGAGCTAATGCAGTAAATGTGCAGCAGGAAAACAAAACCTGTTTTGCCTTCCCTTCCTCCTCCCTCTGGTGAAGTCAGGCATGCTGCTTTAAAGCTTTTGAGAGCCGTATTTGGTGATTCTGCACTGGAAGATGACTTTGCAGATCCTTACTCATGCCATGCAGGTGCTCTGCCCGAGGTCCATCCTGCTGAACGAAGATGCCTACCTGAAACCTGAATTTCATCTCCATTCAGTGGAGAAGGACATATTACCTAAGGCTGCTCTCAATCCCACTGAGACCCTGCTTTTCCTGACTATGGGACAGAGCTGGAGACAACCAGACTACTGATCCAGGCACCTTGGTTTTGGTGCTGGAGGCAAAAGGGATGAATCCTTAGCCCTCTTGCAACAGGACTTGGTCTGGAGAGACAGTTCAGCTCCAAGTACAAGGACCCCTACTGACATGAAGAAGGGCTGAATTCACTCTTAGGCTGCTGCAGACTTTGCATTTAGCAATGTTTCAGAGTAATCCAACCAAGTCAACTTTTCTAAAATGCATGGAATGTCTCAAAATCAGTACCTAAATGATTTTGACACCCAAGTAAACTTCAATTAATGTAAAACACTTCAGGGTGAGTTTAGACAGTTCTCCTCTTCCTCTTCTGTTCTTTACAATTTTTTACAAGTGAAGAAAAAACAAACCTTAGAAAAAACACTCCCTCTACGTCATTCTATTTCAGCAGCAACTGAAAAAGTGGAGTAACAGGATTTCAGCTACCAAGCACTTATGGAAGAAATATTACAAAGTGGAACACCTTAGGGTTTATGTCAAAAACATTTCTGAAAGAATTGCTTATGTTTTTTCTTCTTCTCCATATGATAACTGCTGACAAGGATTATATCTGAATATATACATATANTATATATAAACATGTATAGAAAGACAGAACTCATTCATGGCTTGGAAGCTGGACTCGAAGGGAACACAGGGCTTGTATCAGGGCAGGGCTGTATCGTGTCTCCTGGGCTGGGGCTCTGAGGGCCACCAGTGAGGGGCAGATCAGGGTGCTGGGCAGGTCACCCACCCAACCACTGCAGAACTGAGAGTGTGTTACTACTCTCCTTCTGGCGTTGCTGTAGGAAACCTCTCATGCCTCCCATAGCTCTTTTGTGTCCAGAAATTATACATAAAATCTCATTTTTGGCTTTATATAATGTCTCTGGGCATTGTAAGATTGCAAAATACTGGTGAATGAGATCACTCCCATCACACGAACTGCTGACACCTGAAATGCTCTTTTGATTCCCCTTTTATTTGCACAAGTTGTTAGACTAAAGAGCCAGACACCGTATCATTTTCCCTCACACAGATAATTTTCTTTCCTATTGTTAGAGGAACCAAACCACCACATATTATGTCAAGTGACATTTCTTAAATGCTGTAAAATAAAGGAAAAACCATTTCTTTTCTTTTTTAGATTGATACCTTGATTTTTGTTTCATTGTACGAAAATCCTTAGGTCTACTGGGTAATAAATATTCCCTTACTAACCCTTCTAAAAATCTCTGTGCAAGGGCTAAAATTTGTTCCACAGACATTTGATTCTAAAGGAAAAACAACTGAGATTATTTTTATTTAGCAGATTTCCTAATCACACGCTGCCTTTGCTTTCCCCAGTATATAATGAAGTTCTCTAACCACTGCCATATTTCATTATCTCTAAACTACTGAAAAAGAATTTTTATTAAATCAGTGCCAAAAATCTGAAACACAAGAATTCAGATACGAAAAATACAAACTCTCCTTACAGTATTTCAATCATTGCCCTATTTTTACTCAAAGGTTTTATTCTATCTAAAAAACACAAATTTTATTGATGAAATTATTTTGCAAATGGTGAGGTGTGTACCTCTGGGTACAGGGAGTGAGGCGGGGAAATTACTGGACTGTCATACTCTCTCCAGGCTTCAACTTGTTCTCTATGGTTGTCAGACTGTATCCATCTGCCTGAGAAACTGCAGGGGTGGAAGGAAAGGGGTAATTTCCTTCCAAAGGAGTCTTGGTGTTTAGCTAACCCCTAATAAAATCAGCATCTGTAGGACAGAACGAGCACTACTGGACAGTGCAACAAAGAAGGCTTCCACATCACCCTTGTCTGAAAGCAGACATAAGACACTCCCTAACATGCGCCTGCTCAATATTTGCTTTGCACAAGGACTATGATTAATGAAGGCCCATTTCTTCGCTATTTGTCAGTGATTCACACTAGCACTCAAAAGAAAAAAAACATTCTCCTTTATTTCTCAATGCCAACATTTTATGCCCTTGAGAAAGCCTAGTAGTTAAATGCTTTCAAGCCACAAAAAAAACCCAAAGCCCTGAAAACGCAGCAGACTCAAAAGATCAAAACCTGGCTTTAGTGAAGAAAAACACCGTTATCTTGTGTGGATCCAACAATGCAGAGGAGATGGTAACCAGCTGTGCAGGAGCAGAGCAGCATCGCATCTGCAGTGCTGGACACGGATTCCAGCTGCGCTTTGTCACTGGCCTGCGAACAAGGGGAGCTGCTGTCATGTGCGGAGGCAGGGAGAGATGCTTGTTCCATTTTTCTTGACATTTCCCTTGGGTGTCTTTCCATAACTACATTTCTGCTAATTAGCTTCACCTAGGAGTTGGGCAGGGCAACTAGTTCCCCTTCAGGCTACAGAGTGCAAGAAGCTCCTACAGTCGCACCTTGCTTGATCAACTCTTTGCGTATGAGCAGCACAAGGACACACAGACTTACTAAACAAACTCAAGCAAGCAAAATAGCACTGTTTACCAGAAACAAGCAAACACAAACCCCAGCTAAGGGGCCGTTTGACCTTCAAGTATACAAAATGCAGTGTCCTCTCACTCTGAATACTCCCAGCACAATGCAGTGGTGGGGATGTGAAAAAGGAGTATGAGCTTTCCCATAGATGAAAATGTCCATGCTAGGGCACAGCAAAAGCTCACCCAGCTTTTTATCACACATCTGGGAGCACCCAATGCCAGGAAACACCCAATGCCAGGAAGAGTACAAAAGGGAATATCTCATAAGGCCTAAACATTTGCTCTTTATATCACACCTTATTAGGTGTTTTTGCATTTGCAGTCTTTTTGTTCCCTTCAGCTTTTCACAACCCCTGTCCACACGCAGATGAAGCAGCAGATAGAAGAGCTGTAGATTTTAATTATTTTTTGTTTAGATCAGGGATTGTGGGATTCTCCTGATAGTGTGAGCTCTTCACTCCTGAAGTATAGGAACTTTATTCCAGTGGGAAACTTACTCTGTCATTCATCCATACTTTGCACCTTTATATTACATGATTTCTTTCCATCAAGGCTCTGAAACACATACTTGGCTAATATCCTCAAATAAAACTAGGCATTTCACTCCATTTCCCTTGGGTTTTTTCTATCTACATGGTTTACATAGCACCTTAACATATATTGATTTGTCTGTTTTTACATATTTGGCTTAATTAGAACTTTGTTAGCACTGGGTTTTTTACTGATATTTGTCTTGAGTTTGTTTTTTTTTTTTTGTTTTTTTTTTTTTTTTTTTTTTTTTTTTTTTTTTTTTTTTTTTTTTTTTTTTTTTGTGTGTTTGTTTTTTTTTCTTTCTCTTGAGTGGATAATCACATGGCTTTTGTGTGCTTCTTCACATGACATATTTTCCCTACTTTTTTGTTTGTAAATAATTTCTATAATGTCTTCAGTCCACTTTTTTTTGTGATACAGAGAAATAACTAAATGCAATGTTAAGTGAAGACCTTATCCAAGTTTACCTCCCACATCAATTCTGTTTTTCAGAATGCCCAGTTCAGACATTTTCTGAGCCATACAAGAGAAATTGGAACCAGGTAAGGAAAAAGTGAAGAAAAGTTAATTCACAGAAGCTTTATACATGTTGTCAAAGAAAATGCCAGGCACTGTGGAACCCTTCAGCAGCCCAGCTGCAGTGCTCCAGTGGCACCAGCTGCTGTAACCATGTCGCTGCTGGATGCCATTTGCTGCATCCAGGTCTTCCCCACTCCTGCCCATCACCTGCTCAGCCTACCAGGCCTCTGGGATTGCACACAGACATTCTCTATTGGCTGGTGCAACTCAAGTGTAGTGACGATGAATTGTGACCACGAGTCACAGTGGATAGGAAAGAAACGTCATCATCCAGACAGCAGCTGCAGGACAGGTCCAACAAGTTATTTACTGCTCTGAACGTCAAAATTGCTGTCTTGACTGCATACACAACAGCCTTAGTCCCTCCTTTGTCCACTTTCAATAAACTGTCTTTCTTCTCCTTTACAACATGCTAAACGAAAAACTTGGAAGATGCAGAACTCCATGGATGGAACATCATGGAGAAATCAAATATCACTGAGGGTGCTAGTCCCTCCACAATGCACAGCAACACTAAGGCTGTCAGCTTGGCCCTGCATCCAAGTTAATAATTTTTGCCTCTTACCAAGGTGAATTAATATGACAGTAGCACCAAAGGGTGAACGAACAATCTAGCTGCCAGTCCTAGAGCAGCTGGAATTAATTTAGTAATTTTTGCCCTGCAACTCATTTCAGAATCTGGAGGAAGCTGCCTGTACCCATGATAAACTCTAGTTGCCCAAAGTGTACTGGAAGTGTAGGCTGATTGCAGCATCTCAGAGGAGATATTTAATATCTGCTTACCAAAGCCAAAAGATCAGGATGGAAGTAAGAATCAATGACGATGGATAAATATCTAGAGAAAAATCTGGATGCATTTGAAGACTTTCTTACTTTTCTATCTTGGCCCTTAGCATTTATTTTTGTTTTTCCACCCACAAAGTCTTTTTTATTGACTGAAATTAAATATTAATTCACTTTTCAAGCTACACTGTAGAAATCTGATCAAAAGCAAATGGTTACTATAATAAGTAGTAGTTAAATTTTGTAAGTATAGAGTAATTTATACATTTTCTTCTAAAATATAGCACTAAATTAAACATGCCAAAAGACTCTGGGACCGACATGTACACCATTACACGGACACACCCACAATAAATTAGCTAAAATAGCTTATTTTCCATTAAAAGGAATAGTAACAATGCAACTGAGTCTCTTGACTTGTAAGATTTTAAATCTCTGCCAGCATTATTAAATGAGAACATTATTTAATTACTAATGGTATGGGAGGATAAACTCTGCCTGTTCTAAGTCTAAAATATTTAAGACCAAATTTCCACAGAAAAAAAAGGTGTTCCAGATGAGGGGGGCTGTATGGGACATGAGAGATCTGGATCCAACTTCCTACTTTGTCACAGACTTTCTGTGGGACCTTAAAGTAGATGCAGTGAACCTGAGGTCCACATTTGTATGACAGGGCTTCTCTGCTCTGTCAAACTATCGCAAATCTCAAATCACTTCAATATTACAGGGTACTCAGTACTAAAACAGTGACATTAGGGACAGATGAGAACAGACATCTACTTGTCTGTATTTAATTTGTAAGCAAGGATCACTAACTTTGCTCCTCACAGACAACAAAATGATCATGCTTTCTTTAATAGATGTCTTTTCATCCCAGAGGTAAGCTTTTGGCACTAAATCTTTACTAGGAGTGATTTACACAAAAAAAAGATGAGAATATTCTGAAGCACAATGTATACCCCTCCCTGGGGTGCCTCGGTTTTGGGCTGGTGTGGTGACATGCTGATGTGACTGAGCTCAGCACCTCACTTTGCACAGTAATTTTTGCATGCATACACCCAACACACACGCAGAGAAGCTGGCAGTGAACAGGTGGGAACAGCTGTCCCCAGCTTAGTTTAAAATTCTGACCTACACAGTTGGAGAAAACACTGCTTTGCTTTCACAGAAGGAATAATCTCACTCACAAGTAGGTTACTCATCAGACCTCCTCTCTCAGGAGATGGCTGTCGCTACTCTGAAGTTCCTTGCTATGAATTAAGATATGGCAAACTGGATACCTTTTGTATGGCCACTGCCTTTGACTGAAAGGTCTGACAATAGAACCAAAAGTTATTTGACATAGTGTGCTAAGGATTTTTAAAAAGAAAGGAGTAATAATGCCATGGATTTCAGGAACAAAAACCCTAATATGCATTAGGATTTCAACACATGTAGATATTGGTGATTATATTTCTCTTATTCCCTACCCAGTCCTTGGTCTTCTTTTCTGATGATCTCTTGTAGCCTTAGGGAAATTATCTGGTGACTTGGACTGCCTATTTCTTTTCTTTTGTTTTTGCATCCTTACCATAAGAGATAATATCAGCTGTGCAGCTGACATTAGGTTACTTATACAGGGTGTAATTTAGTTATTTAAATTGCATATGTTATTCCAGCTAACATGCATTGTGCTCCTTGCTCCTGATACAGATTTCCTTCCTGTTTCCTTTGAAACAAGACAAGCCAGCCAGAGCTCTGTTCCCAAGGCAGCTTGTCCCCTAAACAAGCTGCAGCCCAGCTGCCCCCAAGATGAGGCCTTGTGCAGAGCCCTCCACTTGCCCACTGCTGTTCTCTGGTAAGGCTTCATGAAGCACCAGCTGCAGTGCAGAGGCTGAGCTCTCATCATCACCAAGCCTGGTGGCCTTGAGGGTTTCCTATGGTCGAAGGACAATATGGAGTTATACACTATTGTCCAGAAGAACCAGCGTGCACTTGCACAACTGGGACTACAGATCTTGTGTGGAAGGGGAAGAAAAGACTGCTTTTGCTGTTCAGACACAGCCTGGCTCTGTGCTTTTCATGTTCATTTTGATCTATTATCTCACTCCCACTGGAGTACTGTAAATCTCCTTTAAAAACTGTATTTCAAAATAGCACCCTTAAGCCTAGGATATCTACCTTACTTGTGACAGCTTACTAAACAATGAATGCCAAAGTATTTGACATCACTGAATGAATTTATCAGCGTTTTTCATCCACTGAAAAATGCATCTTCTTTTTTTCTTACACACTAGATCAGTATTAAATAAGTGCACGCCAGAGCGAATGGTTGGTTACCTTTCTTCTATAAACATGGAGATCGCAGGTGACTTAGGTGAACATCCCTCTGGAGGAGAGCTTTCATTCTAGAGAAGTTTTAAAACAACAGTTGTGGTGATATTGAAAAGTAAGCATTTAGCAAAAAATGTAAAAATGTTATGAGATTCTTCTGTTTAGACCTAAAGAAAAAAGAAATACTTGCTTGACTTCTGATTGACTCCTTCATGCATGCAGAACAGAGAGAAGAAAACTGTAGTTTTAGACGGATGGGAAAGGAACCTTCGTTCTTCTTTTGAGTTTTACTTATGTAAACTCTATGCAGGTTCAGTATCATTTCTGTGCCCAGAGGTTCTGCTTGTCTGTGGCAAGCACTGAAGAACTGCTCCTCCATCCATCATCACATGGTTGGAACAAGGAACCAGTGCCATGTGTGCTCCTGCAGCAAACTGATCTTCCACAGGCATCCACAACTGGCACGTGCCTTTGCGTTGGTCCCCTTTGCAGGACCACTCCTGAGTTCAGCCTAGTTCCCAAGGGATAATACTCTCTTTCACACAGCTGGAACATGAGAAAAGGTTCAGAGCTTTTGAAGGTTTTCTTCCCATGTTCCTTTTTAAAAATGGAGGGGGAAAAGGCATCACAGAGATTTGCAGTTGTGCCTCGTGCTCGCAGGGACCCAGGTTCTCCTGCCACTTGCATGCTGGCTTTCACCTTGGCTTCACAAGCAGGAGACATCCGTGCCTGCCCAGTGCCCTTCCCAGCTTCCCCCTGCCTTTCCAGTAAAGGGAGGATGCTTCCATGAAGGACTGGCAGCAGCAAAGCCCTGTTAGTAACTGTGCTCTCTTACCCACTTCCATTTCTCAGGAACATGGGCTTAGGTAAGGGTTGGTGTTTGTTTTTAAATCCAGTTAGAGAGGAAATTGATGCTGGAGTTAAAAGTGCTGACGTTACATTAATGTGAATGCATTTTTGCTGAAATGCATCAGACATGTTATCAGAGATTCAGTGCAATAATGGATATTTCTAAGATTAGGTTTTTCCTTTCAATTTCATACCCCGCCTAAACTAAAAAATTGTTTTCAATTAACAACAGAAATCAGTCTGAGAGGGGACACCTGTGAGTCAGACATAGCAGCTCTCATCATCAAAGTATCTCATCACCATCAAAGGAAATTAATTTGCTTTCAGAAAAGAGGAGTATTTCAGAAGAGCTTATTCTTCATACAGACATTACTAACATCAGTTACACAATATTGTAATAAGACTTGTCCCGTCGTTCCGTGTTAACACATACTAAAAATGCTTCCTAAAGAGCACATCTAGGCCTCATCTACTCCCTCTATAATACACTCATCAAGCAAATTATTTTTCAGTCCAAGAGCTCTCATCTCAGTCAGCTACACTAATTAAAAGACCCCCTCTTCAACATATTATTTCATCCAAAACTACACATACAAGTATGTAGCAAACTGTTGAGTCTTCCTAAATTCAACAGACTGAAGAAGCACTGAAAAGCTAAGACGAATTATTCATCATTTCACTATTACTGGGACACCTACAGCATTTTGAGTAATTTTTCATATGTAGTTTAGAATCAAATCCATGAACACCAACATCATCATCAGGCAGCAGAATATATCAGTCTAAAATTCTGATTACAATAAATTAGTATCAGGTTCACTGAAGCACGTATTAGGATTGACCTGAGTCATCTGTCCATCCTGCTTCAATTCTCAAAAATGGCTGTAGATTTCAGTGAAACAGGACTGGCCTCATACCTAGGTACCATATTTATATTATGTATTTTGCCTCTTGTGCTAAATGCAGGTAGCAATGGCCTAAAGAACTTTGAAGTTAATGTTAGTGTTACCACTGAATTCAGGGGCACTAACCAATTTTTTCTGTACTATCATCTCACAAAATGTAACTATATGCACACATACATAGACCACAGACCAAGATATTTTTGGAACAGTTTTTTTCAAATGGCATTTAACTCCACAAAAGAATTTATATCAAATTTTTTTAGAAGTTGATATATGAAAATACAAAAGCTTTGTGAAAGTAATAGAAATGGAAATGAGTTCCCAATTCTTCTCAGAATAAGCCTGTAACACATTTATCAGTCTGCAAAAGAACTGCCTTACCTACTTTATTTTAGCAATACCCACTTTTCTCCAGATAAACCTCCCCCAAAGCCAAACACACTGGTAGATACTTCAGTAAAACAGAATAGACAGGTCATCCAAGGATCCTTCAGTAAGCAATTCAAAAGGAGGCTACAGTGCTTGGGAAAGAAACTGTGTGAACATGAGTTTGTAAACAAAGCTTGATGTCATTTTTGTCTGTCACAGAAATCCAACTGACTGAAAGAGTACAAAAAATGGAAGCATCTCAGGAGTTAGCCAAAAACACCATCCCCAAGAATACATGAAATCACAGCAAGCTTTACTGTCCCAAAGCATGCCAGCAGCAATCCCTTCCAATGGGGCATTCTGCAAGTGGCCAGTGATACCTGAAACTGTCACTGCCACTTGGCTGTCCTTGGGATAGCTCTGGCCTGTGCCATACCAGAGCTTTTTTAAGCAATGTCTAACACTTGTGGTTGCATCAGGATGAAAGATGATTGAAGACAGTTAACTCTGGGTAAAAAATGTGCCCCAGCATTCCACAGTGAAGCTCTTTACTGCCTTGGAAAGGAAAGCTCCCCCTTTAAGAGCTGTTTTGTGAAGAACTGCTCTTTTTGGACTTTTAACTACCTTCTCTTTTAGAGACTAGGACAGAATAGCTTAGAAAATCCTAGAAGGTTTTTTATTAGTTGGGTGAAGAGCTAATTTTTAGGCAGGAGCTTAGGGGAACACAACATCATTTCCATAAGCAGCAGGCATAAAAGATTCTCAGTGAGGCATGAACTTGAGCCTCAGAGGTCAGGTAAGACTAAACTCAGGAGTTCACCTTGTCATTCAGATAAAAACTTCCTCAGACTTCAGGTTTACACCCCATGGCTCTTGTCTTTCCTTTCATTTTAGAAGAAATCCTGTATGAATATTTATTACAAGTAGCTACATGATGATTTGAAAATTCAGAAAATACGATTCTGGCAGTTTGTAGGCACTTAGATACTGAAAGAAAACTACTGCTCTGATTGCTTCAGCCATCTCACACATCTTCTTAACGTGCAATATTGTGAGCATCTTCTTTTAAGTGTCTCAGCTGTCAATATTGTATATACTTACGCATAGTATATGTATAGGGTAAACTCCAACAAATCCAAACACTTATTTTGGAAATGAAGGCTAGTTGGTAATATTTAGACTTAATGGGTACAGTGCCAAAGTAGGCGTGCTTTTCAAAGGCAACTTGCCCCCTCCCACTGCTGCCCATAAACACTGGAAGAGCTGTCTGAGGTATGGTATGTGGAGTACAGGTATTGACTCACCCATAATGCCGTCACACTCATGTGGAAAGGGTACTGCACGCCTATGAAATGACTTAAAATGTAGAACTGTTTTCTGAGTTCCACTCAGTGCAAATCAAATTCACTTATCCCACCTGAAACCTTGGCTTTATTGCATGCTTCCCTGAAAAGAGAATGACCAAGGCATGTTAAGAGCAGACTGTGGCGTCTTCATATACGGACTGTACTGGGATCCTGTTTTAATCTCAAAGTCACTTTGAAACACCTGTGCCAGTGTCACTTGCTTGTTTTCAATATTCCCTCAAAGGACCTGAGTTTCACTGCTATGTGTCAAATATTCACGTATCTTCATCAAATAGAAAACTCAAGAGTCTGCCATATGTGATGATAAATACCATGGGGGTTTTTTCTGAAATAAATAACATGCAACAGTCTGTTTGGCTTCCTGGTCACTTGGGAGCAATTTTTTGTTCTTCTACATCTTGCAACAAAATCAGAGACCCAAACAAAGGCCAGTTTGCAGGAGATCATATAGATTTGTTTTGCCTCTCAGCTCTACAAAAGCCAGACACAGCCTGTTTATCTAGACAAGAAGATGCAGCCTTTTGTGTTCTCTAGATTTGGTCTGGATAATGCTTCATTGTTTAATTTATTAGTGTATCTCCCTGACATCTGATTCCTTCCAAATATCTTACATGAGAGAAGACAATACACTGGCAGCTGCTTATAAAAACATGGAACGGAAATGCAACATTCTTAGGACATATGATCTGCCTCTGGGTAAAGGGAAAGGCACAGCAGCCTGGTCTGTCCACTCAGGCATTACACAGCTTAAGTGGCATGTCACAGCTGAATATCCAGCTCATGAGATGCCTCTGATTTTGCAGAGGGCATGCTGTAATGCCCCAAACATCACCCTCCTAACCAGAAATACTGCAGTACATATTTTAAAAGATATATGCCATTGATGCTACTCTATATTCAATAGATGGTAACAGTATAAAAAAAGGATATGATTAGTGGTAAAACAAGTTGTTGTTGTAAAGTTAAATTGCTCTCCTAAATTAAGGACTCAAAGTGCTGGGGTAAATTGGAATAATGCTTTGTATCTATTATGGCAAAAGGACAGCTGTTCTCATGCAGATGGTACCTGCTGGTAAATCACTATAGTATCATATATTTCAAATCCGGTTTCTCTGTGCAAGAACTACTGTGTGATTCTGTGAATGGTGTCGCAAGTCCAGGCATACTCTACTCATTACTTTAAAACTTTGTTTTGCAAGATGCTACCAATTAGATCTTATTACAAACAGGAAAAATGGATTTCCCCAATTTTTAAAGTAATTATTCTTGCCTTTTTTTCCCCCTTAGCAAGACTCAAACATGAATCCTCTTTGATTTTCCTGAATATGTCCATAAAACCAGTCACTGAAGCCCCTTATCACAGCTACAGAAGTAAAGTTCTCACCTCTCTGTTCATACAGGGAATGAGGATATTCCCTGGTGCAAGTGCTTGATGCCAGTGATGGACTGTCTAAATATGAGCCACTGCATCTTTGCCCTTGGCACTGCTTCCAAAATTTCAGCATCTGTTTTACTGAGAATTAAGTGTCAATAATAAGCAGGTCGATTCAAAGGTCATTTTACTCATCTTACTCCAATAGCAGTTTTTAGTAAGTTTTTAATCAGTTTGCACACCACTGATAAAATCTCAGGGCTGGAGGGAACCCATATGTAACTGAGGTACTAAACACCTCTGAAGCAAGGCAGATCAGATGGTAGCTGTATTCCCACAACACGTAAACTGCCCAAAAATGCTTAATCATGGGTTACATGATACTTCATATAAAAAGTATAAAGAAGGTAAATAATCTTTTAATGACCAGCTCAGCAGTGAGCATACACAAGTTCTTCAAACAAAATCAATTAACTACTGCCAGTCTTCTTTGTTCCTTGATATAATATCTATTGAAAAAGCAATAAATTCACTTATCTTTCAAGACATTAAAACACTTGAGGTATTAAATATGAATGACTAGGATCCAATATAATTTCCTTGTCTTACAGTCACATTGACTGACTTTATCATTTGGCACAAAAAATAGCTTCACCTTAAAAGCAAAGAGTGGTAATGAGTCTCCTCGGAAGAAACAATCATGAGATGATACCTATTTATTACCAGTGACCATCCTCTGTGTTTTACCATAACATATTTTCAGCAGACAAATTTCTATAAAGTCTTGGGAGTGACAATGCAAACAATATTATTCCCGGTAGTTCATTTGGATAAAGGTTTGTGACAGGATTCCCCCTAAAAATAAATTGAAACCAGAGGTCAAACAGAAGTTTAAGCCACATATCAGCTAGAAAAGAATACTTATCTCCAAAGAATATCATGCCCTGAGGTATATGATATATAATACAAAAACTTGTGGGAATTAAACTAATACAAAAGCCATTCCTCACATGTTAAAAAACAGCCTTTTCTCCGTGTCATCTTCATCCTTGGTCTACAATTAGATAGCAAAGCCAATGAAGTATAAGCTTTTTATGGGGAAGTATTCACAAAATCAGGATGACACAGAACATGTAAACTTAAACTGAGAAGAGGACATTAGCAAGAAAAGTGTTTCATTCATCTAACATAAAGGATAGAAACAACCAAGTGTATTTCTTTCACTTGAACACTTCATGCAAACATTCAGATGCTGACAGACAGTTTGCTGATGTGTGATATCTCTTCTTCACAACATACCAATCAGCTAAGTTTTCCTAAAGTCCCTCAGTGTATATGGTTACCTCCAACCCAAAGGGAACCAGAAGCATACCATTAATTAGGGTCTACCCCTGAATGAACACTATGACAATCCAGGAGATAATTTCTAAGGACTTACAAAGGAATAAAGAAGTGACACTATATGACACTCTGCTCTGTTCTGGTCGTGCATAGTGACTCTGCTAATTTCCACTCACTCTAAGACCACTCTTAAACTGCTCTATAAGGGATAGGCATGAGAGTCAGTGTGAATTATATATAAGAAAGACTTGTGGAAAATAAGAATCAGGCCCCTAATATAAAATAGGTGTGGCCCTCTCTTGGCAAGTCATTCATAATGTACTTGTAGCTACATAAATATCAGTGGCCTAAATCTCCTCTTTTGTGCTCCTGCTTTTTTTTTCTTCCCCCCCAAAGGAATATTTTTCACAAAAGGGATTAGTTACTCAATACAGCACACAAAGTCCTCACAATTTCCAGTCAGGCTCAGGATAATTATACCTTCTGTAATCCACAATCCACTAGTTAGCTGATAAATTAGTGTGTTTTTTACAAAGAAGTAATACTCATGTTACAGTTTGTAATGCAAGTCAAAAAAAAAAAAACGAAACTGAAAACCAACCCCAAGAAAAACAGAAATCAGCTAAATAAAATAAGGACAAATCAGGAAACAAACAGAATTAACTGAGAACACTTTCAACCCTATCAGGTTTCACTTTAAACATAGCAAACCCCATGCTGCAGAAACACAAAGGCCAATATTTTACCCTTCAGTGTATGTACATCAACAGGGGTTATGCAAAAATTCAAGGACAGAACGTGATTGACTAGTAATTTTTTAAATTACTTTGTACTACCTTTGGTATTTGATCAGCTAGTACTCACACTGAGCTTGAAGCAAATATTCGTGTGAGAAAGAATTACTTGCATGAGAAAGAACAGTAGAATCAATCACAATCAATTACATTCCAGTTGTATTCAAAGGGACAACATGGGATATAAAATACCAATTGGAAAATCTGAGTGATATTTATGATAATGTTACTGTAAGGTAATTAAAATACTCTGGTAGATGAAAGGTGATTAAGTCACTATCAGATAATCTTTAGGCAGACATAGGCTCTTTCTTACTCCTGGATATTCCACTTATTTCTTATTTAATTCACTCTATATTTACAGTAAAACATCTTCACTAGAAACATTCCATACTTATTTAGGATTTAGCCCAAATGAGTTTCGTCAGTATTAAAAAACTGAGAGAAAAGAAGCGGGCTTTTAGACCCAATAAACAAGAATGAAAGGAAGAGCTCATGCATTAACGCTTTGAAAGAAGTATTAAATGTATGGGTTCATTTGATTCATACTCATTCCAAAGTAAGCCTCCTTTGATTTTGAGTGCACTGCACAGAACAATATAACTTAGACATAGTTGAAAAGGCATCAGCTCACCTAGGTGCTCTCCTAAAACGTCAGTTCAACAAGGTGCTGAACCATAAACACGCAATCCAGCAGCACGGAGTTCACATCTACTGAAGTCAGTCCTCATCTGTTGAGGACTTTTATACTACTGACAGGTTGGTCAGAGCTGCTGCCGCACTAAAGAGGCTGTTATAGGTCCAGTAGCTGCAAATAAAAGACTAAATGATGGCTGATAGCATAAGCAAAATAACTTTTTTTTAAAGACAGTTTTCACAAACTACTGGTTACACAATAAGTATGAATAAATTCCTGATCTAAAATCTTAGCTGTTACTCTGGATCAAAGAATGCCAGACTCATGCAAAACTCTGTGGTTTGGGGACTAGGCTTTGGGACTTCTCTGGGATGCAAAATTTGCAAAATTCCTGTCCTTTGTAAATCCCAGCACTGCTTCTCATTCCATAGCATTGTACATGTCTGAAATGGCTGGACTTCTGGACATCTTTATCTTAATCCTACTTAAAAAGCTTATGAATGAGAACACTGGAAAATGGAGGCAAATCCTGTTTTCCTCAGCTGAAATGCCTACTGAATTCACAGAGATCTTTCCTGGGGTGAGGACTAAGCAAGAACTGCTGTGCCTCTAATATGGTAACTGGTGACTGAGATGAGGTGCACATCTGCATTTACTAAATTAAAAAAACTCAAATAGTAAAGTGTGCCTGTACTGTGCAACAGTACTTGACCTATAATATTCCCTTTTTTACCAGCTAAGCATAGGTTTAATTTCTTGCCACACATTCTTCTTGCTTTCTCTTATTTATTGTTACAGATCCTGTAAAGTACACGCTGCTCATTCACTGTCACCTTGTTCTGTCTCACCTTGCTGTAAGTGGCAAACCTTCACTGACCTCGAAAGGCGCAGGATTTGTCCTGAGATGCCTAATCCAAAGCAGGACTCCCTCTTAGTTCAGTAAGCTTTGGATCAGACCTAGAAGGGATCTTAGCAGAATCAAGAAGTGGCAAAACAGAGTCACATATCAAAACCACATCCCAGCGTTTATCTCACATTTCTAATCTTTGATGTGAAAGGGATTAAAAAGCAAGCTGTTCCTGTCAACTGCTTGGATGCCACACAGGATCTAAATGACTGAAAAAGCATCTATAGGATATCTGTGCACATTCATATGGCTTCATTTCTTCAAAAGGGAGTTAATATTTGAACTTGAGACTTATGGTAATATTTCCTCAGTTGGTTCCGAACTTGCCACGGTCAAAATCCACCATCCTTTCTACTCCTACAGCGGAAAGAAGATGGTTGTGCCTCTTGTTTCAGGACAAACTAGCAACTTATTTGACCAAACATAAAGGAGATGTTATCTAAACATTTCAGATAAAACCTTGCCACAGATCCTAATGCAGTCTGTTTCAAACTACATAGAACTAATTCCACCATATCTTGTTTTATGTTACCCAAGTTCAAAAGTGTTGTAACGGTCTTTGCTCTCCTTTATGCCATTCAGCCAAGTTTCTATAGCTCTCTGAGTTGCCACAGGTGTATCTGACCATAATCTTGGCTCATATGTGTTTTTACTGACGGAAAGTGACTAGAAGATAAACTGAGTGCATGTACTGTGGTGACTTCTAGCTACCAGAACCACAGAAACCACATCAAATGGCATTAACTTAGACAAAGGGCAATTGAAATAACGAAAATCATTACAACATGTATACAAGTGCAGTGTGAAACTCCCTGTAGCAAGAGAGATCTGAATAAAATGAGATCTGAATAAAATGAGATCTGAATAAAATTAGGGGACGAGGGGAAAAGGAAATAAAAAGGTAAAAAATAATTATTTAGACATCTTGGTAAATTAAAGAAACAGCCACTTTAATCTACAAAATCTGAGGAGAAATCTGCTTGCCATGACCAAAGAGGGATTTTCTTAAAAGCCCAGAGTCAGTCTAACTACTTTTAAGCAAATTTGTGATGGAGTACTGTTAAGCCATAAGAACAGTTTGGTGAATGGCAGCCACTCATGCAATTTTAACCATCCAGTATTTCTGCATTTATTCAACATGCAAATGAATGAAAGCGAGTCACAGTCAAAGAATCTAAAAATCAGTATATTACTTTTGTTTTATTCATCTCCTTCATCTTACTGCATTGACACCTACCTAGTCTTAGGAAAACACTAATTAAGCATATATCTCAGGCCTTAGAGGCAACTGCCTTCGTTTCTGTATATAAAAGAGAAAATATTTCACAAAAAAATCTGCCTGCTGGATGTCTCTGAGGCAGCGTCCACAGCCAGGTGATCTCCCAGGTCACGTGCTGTGTGTTTCAGCAGGGTAGCTCAGACAGGAAATCCTCCTGCCCGTATCCAGGAGGAGAGGTCTGTTACAGAACACACTGGTGACATTTCAAGGGTGCAGGGCTGAGAAGCTGGTCCCTGAGTCCTGCAGGCAGTGCAGCAGCTGTGTCACAGAACTGCTGGCGAGGGCTGATGGATGTTAGCTTGCACTAGGGGATCACGGTGTGTAACACAGCCTTCCTGAACCCTTTTTGGCAAAACTTATGCCCATCTGCTTCCCCTCTGCTCTTTCTCCTGGAGAGGAACATATGGCCCAGAATATGTATCTTGGAAGCAGAAAATTTATTCATGTAGTTTTCTAAAATATTCTGAATACTTTCATTTTTCTTCTATAAGCTTTTATTCTAGTTATGAACCTTATATTCTGCCACTTTTTTTTTTTTTTTT
>WEKY01027193.1:133925-152024 GCA_013390045.1 Picathartes gymnocephalus
AAGTAAGTTACTTGCTTAAAAAGTTAGGTAGCTCACAATAAAAAATTAAAGTTTAAAAAATGTGTATTTTATCTCAATAGTAAGAGTTACAATTGCAAGAAAAATCTTTGCCAGAATTCTTGGTTTTGGTCCACTGCACCATCGTATTTTAATACTTACCTTAGCCCAAGAGCATTGGATCCAATAACAAATAACAGAAGAAAATAAAGCCACAGTTAAGCTTAACATGAACATCTAAATATCCAACATTTTTGTTTTGAGTCATTCAAATTGGAGATGATCTTCCAAAATTTACCTCACATTAATTAGTGTCTCACACCACAAACAGAACAACTAAGTTCCTCAAGATGCAAGCAGATCTTTCTTTTAAACAGCGGTGCCAACATCTGTGTGTGCAGTCCCACTTCCACAACAACGGTAAAGTTTTCCATTGTATCAGTGAGACTTCAGCCAACTTGTCTGTCTGAAGACAGCAGAACTAGAACCAGGATTCATCTGACTTTGTTCTCACTTCTGACTAAATATATATAAGCTTTACCCATATATATTTGTGTGTGTATAAGTGTATAAAATATATACTTGTTTATATACATATACCTGTATACACATAAATATGCATACATATAAATATACACATGTATATATATATGCATTAATATTTTAGTAATTTCATACAAAACACTCTAATTCTTCATTGCAAAAATGTAGTATAAGAGAAAACATGCCATAGTATAACCATGTCAGACCAGCTGTTGACTCTTTGATAGCCTATCCAGCACAACCTACCAAACACTGACACACCACATATGCAGTGCCTGTACAGGACAAGAAATACTGAAATGGATGTTTGTCATAACCAAATGCTTTTCTAACAAACAAGTAGGTAACATACTCTGGCTGTATTTTCATTGAAGTGTTTAATATGGAGTCCATTAAGAGTCACATACATGTTTCTTATCACATACAGCAAAAGCAAAGTACAGTAGTTGCCTAAAAACAACTGAACTCAATCGTGCTGATTTCAGTAGGGTTAAGGACAGATTTGGGTGTTTTTACTTAAAGATATGTAGATTTTTAAATTCTTCTTTTCTCTAAATATTTTAGTGAATGTTGCTGATTCCTGCAAGTCGGATGCATGGGTAATGAAACCATTTTCTACTGTCTTTGTATTAAGCCTATTGTTTTTCCTACCTTTGCTGCAACAGATGAGTTGGGTTTCTCCAGCAAGTCCCAAAGCTTCTTCCTTTTCTCTGCGCAGCAGGTATTATCAAACTCTTCCCCTTCTCTCTCTCGCAATGTCTCTGCCTCTCTCCTCAGTTCCTCATTCATTTGCTCTTTCTTTTGATGGTATCTTGCCTGGCAACAAGATTCTAAATATATTTCATCAATCCCCCAGTAATCAAGCTCCTGGCCAAAAGAGAGAGCACACATTTCTTCCATCATATGTAGTTTCCCTGTCCTGTAGAAATTCAAAATGGAAGTGAAAGCCCCTGGGTGTCGATCGAAAAAATACTCATTTTCATTCAGATTATAGTCATCACATACTTCTAGCAGAGATTCATGGGTATTGCAGTCTCTGAGTTTTCCTAATCGTGTCCTTGGAAGTCTGTCCAAAGTCCTCCACAGCACCTCATGGTTGAGTCCTCCAACATTTATTTTAACTCTCCGCGAGCAGGCTTTGCTCCTAATGATCTCCACTGGTTCCGGAGGGAGGGAAAGGGTGGACCTTGAAGACTTTTTGGTGATCCCTGGTGGACCCTTCTCAGCCATTCTGAGAAAAAATGAAGTTGCAACACCAGAATCTGTAGGAAAATGAGCTTGGAGACCACGAGTATTTGGGCAGAGTCCTCTTCAGACAGACAGCTCCATTCCTGAAGCTAAAAAAGGCAAAAAATTAGAATATTGCCGTGTACAATGCATCCCCCAATCTCGCTCTCTTTCTCTTTCCGTACTTTCATATGCAGATGAAAATTTAATGATTGCAATTTGCCCTCTTTATAATGATACTCTATGTGGTAATATCCAGAAGCACTGAAACAACTGGAACAGCTAAGCGCACTATGTTTAAGCAAAGGAAAAACTCATTGGAATTTCTATATTTGTGAAAATCAACTGTGACAATTTGTACAAAGGACTTGGGGTTTTTTGGGGTTATTTTTTTTAAGAATCAGTTTCTGATGCGGCTGTGTTAGCTTAATCTGATTACTCACCATTTAACATATGAGGTATGCAAATAGATTGTAGGGATAAGTAAAAACTAAGACAGAAGCTAGTCTCCCTTTTATAGAAAAATTCAAATTTGGGAGATACTGAAACTGAATAAAACAATTGCAGCATATCAAAATCTCCAAACCAAACTATTTCCCTCCTTGTCCCAATTCCAATCTTAGCTTGCCATATTATTTAATGGGTAAATGTTATTCACCAAACAGTTCAACTGCCATCCTGAGAAGCTGTATTTGTTAGCAACATACAGCACTACTTCTTTTTCTTCCTATTTCAAATGGGTCCAAAGAATCCCAACTCTTTTGTGGCCAACTGACCAGTAATGGATGTTATATAGGTAAGGGCCGTGAATACTGTTCTCTGGGTCCTCTGAAAGGCTCTTCTCTGCCCCACTGTTCACCTGTTAAATTGCTGCAGACATGACTGTATGGCAGCAATCAGCGAGCTCAGTTTCAGTAATTCACAAGTGCATCCCCACTCACGGTTCCTAGTGCTTCAGTAAACTCTGAAGTGCAGCTGCTTGTCACTAAATGTAGAATACCAGTCTCAGTCAGGAAGGAAGCCCACCCACCAGCTCTGCTGCTGTCAACTGTCAGACACAGTGCTTAAATATTAACCTAGCAGTAGTATCATGGCCCAAAGAATGCCTAGACAAGACTTCTGTTCCAAACTTGGAAAGTCCTCCTTAGAAATTTCCCAGAGCTGAAATCTCCTCCTCCTGTTCTCTGCAAATCAACAGTTCAACAATGTGGGGGTTTTTTGTTTGCCTGGTTTGTTTAGTTGAAGTGAAATAAGTCCAGCACAGAAAAGAATCTGATGTGTACAGGAATTTGATCCTCTCTGCAGAGTAAGCATGGAAGTTGTTCTGGGACGGATTGTTACCTATAAATACATCAGGAGTAAATACCTGGGAGGGGTCTGAACAAGTACTGAAATACCAGTTGGCACAAGAACAAATGGATACAAACTCATCACGAGAAAAGGCAGAAATTTGAAAGAGAATTAGAAGGTCACATAGATCTGACCCTCACCAGAGCAGGAAGGATCTAAGATAATCCTTTACTAGAAGTATCAGGAAAAACAAGGAATAATTCCAGCATGTCATCTGACAGGCCCATGACAGTATTGACTGTGTTGCCCGTATAAAATGAAAATTACTAAACTTCATTATAGCTAAGCTTTAAGAGTTCCTCTGCCAACAGATAAAATAAGACTCTGCCAAGTACAATGAAGATAAAACAGACCATCATGTCCAAAAACATCAGAAAAGAGGAAAATTACTTTTCAGAGTAATATTTACATCCAAAGATTTTCCTTTTTTCTGTTTTGTTTTGTGCATAAGCTAAATGATGGCAACAGCCCAGAACACCACCATTTTAGTTACCAATTTCACTGTCAAAATGAACCTACTTCAAAACTACAAGGGCCAAAATATTCTGCATCTTCCCATCCTGCCTCCAGCACTGCATTGTGAAGATCCTTGCTCATCTCCCAGTGCAACCCAGAACACTTCTGCACCTAACTGCATAAAGGTTTAAGCCTGTAACATTTACCTTCATTCACAAAAAAGATAATTTGATAACTTCACTTGCAAAGATAAATGTCCTATCAAAATCAAAGCCCTGGCATCAGCAGGTTTACCTAATATACATCTGTTTCTTTTGTGTGTTGTTTTTCTTTCTCTTGATCTTAGGCTGGTATTTTTCCTCTGGTTTTACCCTCCTCCTCATTGCCTTATATACAAGGGGATGATGGTGAGACTTCTGAGATGCAGGGGACTCTAGTCTTTGCAAGATCTCCTCACTTAAGCATTTCCTAGTGACCTGTGATGCATTTATCAGTCTTCTGATGTACAGACAACTTCACAAAGAGTAAACAGTTATGAGAGGATATTTCTCTACAGAGGAAATATTTGCAAACTTTATTTTAAAAAAATCCTTTTAGACTTTAATACACAATGATGTTTCTCCTTTAAAGGTTGTCTTACATAAGAAAACACAAGAATTTAAGAAATTCATAAAGAGGCTCTTCATGAAATCAGTCAAGTCTTCAGGCATTTTCTAGGCAGGTTCACTAGTTTATTCACTATTGTATCTCAGGGATTTATTTTTCTTTTTTTTAAAATGAAAATGTGTACCCTAATATTAGCAATATCAAGTAAAACACAATAAAAATCAAGAAGCTCATCTGATTAATCTTAAGTTAACCATATCCGTATTTATTTTTCTTTGCAGAAACTAAAGATACACAAGACTACGAATTGTTTTAACTTTCCTGCAGTAGTTACCACACATATTTGTTAAATTATGGAAAAATTCCAGTGTCACCATGACTGGTGTAAAAGTGATAAAACATTTTCTGATTTGCCAATATAATTATTGGTTGCATCTTCCCACTTAAGGAAATATGGCTTTTCTAAAAAACTTTAGAAATCCTGGTGGCCACAGTGAAGTCAGCAGTGAAACACAATATATTAAGTTTATTGTTGAGAACATGCTAGGTATGTATGTATGTACCAAGGGATGAACCACCATTCACAACATGCAGCACTCTGAAAAGATTTTAAAAAGCATTTTCCCAAGTGAAGAATCTTGAACCATGAGGGTGATTTTTGCCTTTTTTACAGAGCTCTTGTCATTGAAATATACACAAGAAGGAGAATGTATAACTTAAAAATAAATGAATTCTTTTAGTTTGCTTCCTAAGTGCTTTTCTTCCCATCTTCTTTCATTCTTCATACCTTCTTTTGTTCTCTGATGATAATTTTTAAAAAAATTTCTTCCTGTGCAGCTTTTCCTCAGACCTTGGCTAAAAAGCCTGGTTTTAACTGTGCCTTTAACAAAAACATAATCAATAGCCTCTACTTTCAGAACCACAGGTTCCCTTTACTATCTTCATAGTCCTCCTTTGGGCACTCTCCAATAGCTTTATATTATTATATTGTGGCATCCAGAACTGCCCCCAGCACTCGAGGTGAGGCTGCCCCAGCACAGAGCAAAGCGGGACAATCCCTTCCCTTGCCTGGCTGGCGATGCTGTGCCTGATGCACCCCAGGACAGGCTTGGCTCTCCTGGCTGCCAGGGCACTGCTGACTCAGATTCAACTCCTTACTGACCAGGACCCTCAGGTCCCTTTCTGCAGCACTGCCTTCCAGCACCTCATTCCCCAGTCTGCTTGTACACCCAGGGTCGTCCCATTCCAGATGGAGAATCTGGACACTGGTCCTTTTTACACTTCTTAGGGTTGGTGATTGCTTATCCCTCTAATTTATCAAGGTCTCTCTGCAGGGCCTCCCTGACTTTAAGGGAGTCAATGGCTCCTCCCAGTTTTGTATCATCTGCCAGCTTGCTCAGTGTCCCTTCCAGTCCTGCACCCAAGTCATTCCTGAAGATGTTGAAGAGCACAGGGCTGGGAATAGAGCCCTGCAGAACCTCACTGGTGACAGGTCCCCAGTCTGAAGTCATCCCATCCACTGTAACCCTTTGTGCCTGACCCATGAGCCAGCTGCTCACCCATCCCACAATCTGTTTATCCAGCTGTGGGCTGGACATTTTGTCCAGAAGGATCCTGTGAGAGACAGTACACAAAGCCTTACTGAAATCCAAAAAGGTTACATCCACTGCTTCCCCCAATCAACTAGGTGGGTTAACTTTGTCACAAAAGGAAATCATCTTTATGTTACTCTGTAACATTTCTAACTTGAAAATTCGTATTATCGGTGTAATACAAAATCACCAGATATTTCATTATAACAAAATTATACAAGTGAGGTTACCTTTACAATTCATTAAGTTACCTTTCTGGATTTTAGCTACTACAACTAACTCATAAGATTTTTTTTTTTTTCTCCTGAGAAGGCTCAAAATACTTTTCAGCTTGGCTTATTGCCTTAACCTTTAGGCTGTGTGCAACTTCACTATGCACCTTGTCCACCCTGGGCTAGTAATAAATGTAACTGTCCCTTGGGACGCAGGCAAAACCAGCCTGGTGCTCACCAGCACTCTTAGCAACTGGTAGAGAAAAACACAAATTCCACCCCCACACATAAGAGCAAATCTAGATAAACCCTACACTCTTCCTGTGCAATAATAAAATTACTTCGTACCGAAAATACCTGTAACATTACATAAAACCCACCAAATGAAAGCCAAGTCTTTGCATTAAATAAAAGTGGAAACTTCAAAGACTACAACTCAAAAAGCTAGGGAAAGCCAGAAGGAAGGTTAAGTGCTCTCCCCCGCACCACAGAAATGCAGCTTTTAATGGTGTGATTCCCCCATCAATCCCTTCTTCTTTACATGAACGGGTAATTATTTACCATTTCTTTTCATCTTTCTCATTCAGTATTTGGCCTCTGATGTTATTCAGCATCTCCTGCTGCAAGGCCTACATTACAGGCAAAGTGCTGTGTTTCCCTCAGGGAGCTCTCCCTACCTCCCCAAGTGCTTCCAGGGTATCCCACTCTCCCCTTCGGTAGGAGGCCATTATTACCACTGCTTTATCATGGAGAAATGAAAGTCATAGATGCCTGAGGTATCCGACAATTTTGGCTGCTCAGATTGAGATAGCCACTTTTTACAGAGTTCTCGGCATTTTCCGCGCTTTTGATGGGCATGCTTCCGTGAGCAGATTAAACCCTCAGGCTGAGGAACCCGGCCGTCTGTGCTGTCACGTTGCCGGAGCATCGCCTGCCATGGCACAGTTAGGGCTCTCCCAAGCCATTTGCAAGGATGGCTGGGGAGTCCACACGCTTCAAGGCCTGCCCCGGATAAGTGGTTTGTTCGCAGCCATCTGCTTTGGAGTGCAGGTGAGTGTAACTGCACACAGGGAGGTGGCCATGCCCCCTGGTCCGAGCAGCGCCCGCCCCTTCCACGGACCCCATGCGCAAGACCTCTCCTCCAAAAGGATTCACATCCAAGCCACTCTTGCATGCCTTAGTCATAAACATCTCTCCCAATCTTTGTCATATAAATTTCGCCAAAGAAGATACAGTACAGAAGCACAGTCCACTGCTGGAGCATGCCCTGCATTTAAAGCAGTGAGTAAAAAAAGTATGTTGTCCCTAAGAAGAGGTTGTATCATAAGGACCCCAGGAAATGAAACAATTTTGCTTTCTCCTGACTTTTAAGAGACAAACTTCTACCATTTTTGTCAGAAGATGTATTTTTGTCAAACTTGATCAAGTTGCTTTCAAGAAAAGATTGTATTAACTTCCTCGCTTTGAAAACAAATGGAAGAGTTTTTCACAATTTGCTGAAAGTGTCTCCAGCATTTTTAAACAAAATCTGGTTCTAAATGTACTGATGTTTAATTACTCTCTTAAAAGTTCAAGAAAGCTCTGGATTAAAAAGGAGGCATTTTGAATTATTAAACAAATTATTAAATAGGTGATCCCATTCAAAGTACTTATTTTCTGGTCCGGAGAATCTAAGATCAATGTGCTGGTTTTCTTCATGGGCAAAAGTGTTCACCAAAATCAAGAAAAATCTGGGGAGAGAACTGTTGCATTTACTAGTTTAGCTGTTAAAACTAACTTACCAGAACTTCAGGCTATATCTAATGCAGATATGCAACACCTTCTGGAAAAACTAGCTTTAGGTTTTGTAAGTGTAATGTCAGGGGGAATCCAGAGTGGACACTAGGAAAAGTTTTTCACCCAGAGGATAGCTGGGCACTGGAACAGACTCCCTCGGGAAGTGGTCATGACACCAAACCTTTCAGAATTCAAGGAGCATCTGGTCAATGTTTTTAGTCACATGGTTTAATTTTTAGTTTTATGTAATCCTGTGAGGAGCAGGAAGTTGAACTCGAAGATTGTTACAATCCCTTCTAGCAGGAGAACTTGAGACACTTTGTGATTTTAAAAAACCTTAGAAAGCCTGTGCCCACCTCAGCATCTGACTCCTAAATACTCTGTGATTTTAAAAGCCCTTAGAGAGCCTGTACTCACATCAGCATCTGACTCCTAAAGCCCACAGCCTGGGATCCAGCAAGTTAGCCAAGAAAAGATGAAGCAAATTAGTTGTGACAAACCAATACATTTTCACTGAGCAAACACATTTTTGCTTGCTTATTTGGTTGTATGATTCTTCTTTTCTTTCAGAGTCTGCTTTGCTGTAATCTCTCTGCTACCACATCTTAGCTCTCAACTGTCTGCTCTTTGTTTCAAAATATGAAGACCTGCAGTTTCTTAATTGGAGTGCTGTGGGATCTTTTACTAGAATTTTCCCTGAATTTCAGTTTTGAAAAAGATGGCTGAGGTGATAGCTAAAACTCTGCATAAAAGCATCCCGCTCAAATGAGTTGTTCGTTATTTCCATTTCCCACCTTTACAGAAGTCACATCTCATATAGTTAAGGATTGGCAAGCTGAACGCAGGAAGTGTCGAGAAACATGTCAAAGTATTCCTGAGCAACCTTAGTATGTCATAGATTCACATCTATACGAAGGAACACATGCATGTATGCACAGCAGAGAAGTAGCTGAGCTTTGATTGTCCAAGTTGCTGGTGACAGCTCTTGGCTTGAGGCCTCAGAGGCTTCAGTGGGTTAAACCACTTGAAGCAACATGGTCTGAGGGGGCCAAGATGGAGCCTTAGCCTGTCTCTCCTGTGACACAGCTTCTCTGTGAGCAATGGCTGGCTCTTGCCAGACTACAGTCAAGGGCAGAGCCATTACTGGAGAGGTGAGTCTTTCCATGAATTAAGACCAAAACCCACCTGTTGCCTTGAGAGCTCTGCTAACAGCTATGGATGGGTTGGTCTATGCAAAGTAAGATCTTGCTTTGAGAGTAAATCCTGCAAAATCAGCTCTTGGGGCTATGGCTAACTGGTCTGAAATGATGATTATTTCTATTTCATAATGGACCTCACAGATTATTTATTTCTGGTATGTGGAAATTTAAACTTTGGCTGCAAAAAGTCTTGGAGATCTGCAGGAAACACTCAAAAAAGATGAGGCCTTTTATAGACAAACTTTTCAGATCAACTAAATCAGTCTGTCTGCTAACGTGCTGTTCTCACCATCTTGAGCACAGAAGTGTCTTTTAGATGGATGAGCTGAACTTCACCAAGGAGCAGCAGACTCTGAGACTCTATATATTCCCTAGGAGCCTTGGATAAGAAAACCCAGACAGAAATAGGTAAGGTGACAGAAGACAGAAAGAGAGGGAAAGTATAACTGACAAAATGTTTTTAAAGTCTTGCAGCCACACAAGCTTGGCAGTTCCAGCTTATCTGAGTTTTCTAACTACCCCAATAGCACTTGTAATCACTTACTGAAGCTCTCATGCGAGGGAAAGCTGTGTGGGTGGGCTCTAGACACACTACAGGTGATTGCTTTACAAAGAGCTGAACGCTCTTGAGAGCATTCAGAGTAATTTTACCTCAAGACTCATGGAATTTAGGACTCAAGGAGCCTTTTTGAGTAGCACCTCTTCACAAATCTGGATCTGAGCACTGGGATTTGTAGCACCCCCTCAGCCTGCACTGAGTTCTCAAGAGAGCACTGAACATGGCTTTGTAGCCCATCCAGTGCTGAATCAAGATCCCCACCAAACTTTATTTCAGGTCAGCTCTGATTCTTTGTCTTTCCTTACTAGCAGCTCTGCTGTTGGTGCTTGTGGCAAGTGTGGCTATATTGTCCTTACAAACAATCCTGATGCATTCCTGCTCAGTTTAAAAAAACCTTTCCATTTCTATTGCAGGTTGAAACATCTCTTGTTCAGTATGTAGTTGTTGGTCATGTCTGCACTTTACTATTCATGTTTAAAATTGGTTGCTAAGGGCTGTTACTGCTTTTGCCAAAGATACTCTCTTTCACTGCTTATTTAGCCTTCCCTGGAAACTTCTGAGGAGAGGAGCTGTCACTGAGAAATACAAGGCCAAATGGCAGATCATTTTCTTTAATGTCAAACAGCCAGATATTACAGAAATGTCCTCATGTCAGGTCTAAATCAGACTACATATTTATATCCCAGCTAGCACTCTGGATCCAAAGGTTTGATTGGTGCTTCCATACAATTCTTTGAGAGTCTACAGATGTTACATATACACTAATAATAGCAAATGCATTAATATTAATAAATTAGAGATTTGAATAGCAATTTATTTGTCCACTACTTGATTTTCTCTTCTAATTGCATTGCAGTGCATTAGGATGATGGAGGAGATTGTCAACACATCATTTGTTCTTTAAGGAGGCACTAATGTAAGCAGCTGTCCTAAAGCAATTCGTTTTAGGGCTATTCTAAATATGTTAGCTTCTCTAACCCTTCAGTATTCCACTGTTCCCTACCAATAACAGTGCTGCCAAGTAGCTAAAAGCAGTGAAGAACTTCACAGATGTCTTTTTGTTCTCCTGAAGAAAAGCTTGCACAGTGTAGTAGTGAATGATGACTCTATGTTTCTAGGCAGGGAAATATTACACAACATATAATATTATGCTATATACATAGAGAATGATGTCTGAAGTAATGAGGCACATCTTACAAAAGAGTCAGATTTTATCCCTCTTTGAAAGAAACTGCACCCAAAATTGGTCAGAATCCTGGTATAATGTTGAGTTTTCTAATAAAGGAAAAACATGCAATGCCACTGTCCCAAATCTACAATTAAGGAAAGCACAGTTGTATTCTTAAGTGACTTCTCTGGAAATGAAAACATTTATGTTCAATTGCTTCTTCTGTTAAAAAATTCACTTTCAACCATTTCTAACTGGACTGTTCTCTGATTCAACCAAGGTAAATGGTAGGCCTAGACCTATCTGGACAACAGATAGGAAGAGACATGGCCAAAGAATACAGTTTGAAAGGGGCAGATTTACTCAAGGGATGTTTGTCTCAATGCATTAGGAGCCTAGCTCAAACTCCTATTGCTGGTGCTTTACAGAAGGCCCAAAAGGAATGAATCAAGGCCTTGGCTTTTGGGTGACTCAATTTTTGACAAGTGCCTTTGTACATAGCTGGAAATGTCCCCAAGGTCACAGCATCAGCAAGTCTTCACAAAAAAGCTTTTATCATTAAAAATTAAGACAAATTTCTGTCTAATCTTGATCTGAAGTATCCAACCCTTCAATATTTGGATGTCTTTAACTACAGAATGCCTTGGAAGAACATCCCAAACTACTACTACGAACTGCTGTGCAGGGCCTAGGGCAACCCAACACCTTATTTTGCCTATCTGAGAAAAGCAGTCACCCAGAAAACAGAAAACTTTACTTCCTTATCTAAGACCTTATCTCTTTTGGTTCCATATACTGCACAAAGATACAGCTAGTCTGGGGGTCAGTCAGGGAAAGCTGTTCTTAGGAACTCCAGTTTAACTCCGTAGAGAAGAAGCAACGCTGACTTTTAGTCCTACCTGATACCAGGAGTATTGATATTTTTTGACCCTCAAATTGATCTGACAATAGAAAAAACTGAGGACTCACTATCATGCACAGCCCTATGCTACTGTTACTATAATTCTGAAATCAAGACAGGCTAAAAGAACACTTTTATAAAACTGCCACTATAAATTAATTTATTTACTTCTATCAAGCCAAAATGTATTTTTAAAAGCCACAGCATCCTCTTAAAAAAATGTGCTTCATCAGAGCCATTAGTTCAGGGTTTCTAATATTAAACACACAAGTCCCAAGTTCAAAGAAGGGTGTGGGAACCTCTAAGGCAGGATCAACACGATACTTCACAGTCAGGAAGAAGATGCTCTTAACTCCCATCCAGGCCCAATATGTAATCAGGATCAAAAGGGACACAACCCACCCAACATGATATTCTAAGCCTGGAAACCTCCTCTTACAAGATGTACGTAAAATAGTCCTTCAAAAGAACTGAACAAGGTCTCCTCTTTTCAAATATACCTTGCGGTCGTGGCCTTGGTTCCACTTTGATGTCATTGCTTTGTCATTAAACATTCTCTGAACCACCACGTTCATCCCTGGTGATTCAAAGGTGTGCTTTATATCTTCCAGGCTCCTGCTGCTATCAGTAATCCTCAGAACGGCTGCAGTGATGGAGACCATCCCCATTCCTACAGAGCAAGAATGAGGCAGACTGTGCTTGAAAGACAACAGACACGAATGAGTCTGTAACTGAGGGGTGTGATCAGTCCTTTGTTGGGTGGTAATCATGGATTACAAGAAGTGAAATGTTTATTTGCATCATGTTAATCTAGGAAAGGCCTAAAAGCTCAATTTTTCTCCATCAGTACCCTAACCACAAGGTTCCTGAGCAAAAGCGAGGTATTTTTGCTTCTACCTAGGTTATCTATAAACATGTTGAAGCAGCTAAACATTCCCATCCCTTCTTCAGTTCAAAAGGAGCAGAAGATACACAGCGCTGCTAATGCTACTTTAGTGACATGCCTAAAGAGGGACTAAAGTGACTATCAGTAGCCAGGCTAGTCCTGAGAATGAATTCAAGTATAAGGCTTACTCAGTTAAGAGGTTTGCTCCATGTCAGCAATAATAAGAATGAAGAAAGCATGAGATGGAAATATTCCAGAAGGCAAGACCTTCTAGATGGCACTCCTGTCAAGGTAGAGCAACTCTGTGTGCTATTAATCTCACCAACCACTGGAAAAGCACGTACAATACTGTCATTCATAGTTGTGTCATTTCAAGGCTAATTAAGCCTATTCACTGTTTTGAGTCTGCTTAAATACATTAGTGGAATTCTTCTAGCTTCTGCAGCTTGCCAGCACTTTCTGCTCAAACTGTCTCAGAATGCCTCTGGTATATGCAAATTTACACTGAATGTATGGCTATAAATTATAGCAGGATTATTCTGCCATTTGAGAGTACCTCTATCTGAGATGAGGTCAACAATCTTGTAGGTAAACCAAATCCTCATACCCTAAAAGGGCAAATGACACAACTGAAAACTCTGTAAAACGAAGCATTATGTCTTCATTATGAGTTCTCGTATTTGATTGTAATTTTTATCTCTATATAAATTGAAAATACAGCTAATTTTCTAAAAGTTAGCTATTGATGAGGTACTATGAAATATTATTTTATGAACTGCCTTATTAATGCTCTGAGCCAAATTTATTCTGTATTTAGCCTGTACTGCCATAACTGATTTCTATTTCTTAACTTGTTAGGCAATCAGGGGGAGAAGCTCATCTCCAGTGTCATCAAAGAAGATTACGTTTGAGAGCTTTGTTCAGTTAATTATCAGCACAGCTTTGCATTCATTTCCTTGTAATGTGGTTTTACCTAAAGGGCTGACATTTATTTCCTAACAAACTAGTACCTGAATATGACGGCAGCATGAGGAACACCCTGCAACAGCAATTCTGATATCCTAGGGAGAAGCACTGACAAACCTAGGGGCTTATGCATCATGTGCCAGTGCTGTGGTAAGAGAGCTGTTCAGCCCCTCTGCCTTGGCTGGGACTGTAAATGCCCTCACACAATTTTACAGTGCACTGTGCTCCCCTGTCATGGTACTATGAGGGGTAAATTGGTCAATTGCCATTGTTCCTTGCAAAGAGTTCAACTCTTGTTTATCGCAGCCTACTCCTAAATGCTCAGAGCTGCATTATGCCGGCATTACATATATTATTTATTAGCTAATAGATTGTTGTTCTGACTCTCTTGCTGGTGCCAGCAGTGATGCTACTGACTACTCTTTATAGTTATTCAGAGGAGGGATAGGGATGTATAGAAGCCAGACACCTAAGTCACAGCTGATCAATCATTATGGCTAAAAATAGATTTCCTGCACTAGGAACAAATAAATTAAAAACCTCACTGATTTTAGTGGCCTGAGACTTTTCTTTTATTGTTCATACCACAGTCCACGAAGAAGTGCGTTCAAAATAATATTCTTTGTTTTCTGATTATGCAGTTAACATCATACTTTCATGCTGGTGAACAGAAGTAGTTCGAGAAACTCATCCTTTAAGATACTCCTTCATTAAGAAACTCCAGCCCTCCAGACTTGGAAGAAAGAAGGTATTGCACAGCAAACAAGCGAAAATTCAGGAAGACGCCAATGTGCGACTTGTCCGAAAATTTCTGCATGTGCTGTAGCAAGCAATGGGATGAACAAAAAGCAAAAGAGCCTTTGCTGTCCTTCCAGGTTTTATGAAGAATACAGGCAGGTTTAAGCTTAACAGATTTTAAATATCTTGACTGATGCATACTCTCTCTAAGGCTTTTATGGTATTTAGTGATCTGGGAGGTTATACTGGGACTGGCTTCGTACAGTAACCAAGATAAGAAACCTCCAAGTTCTGTTCGATAAATACTTGAGTTGTTAAGCGTCTCTGTTCAATTATTTTATTTAGTCATATATATGCATTTTACTTAGATTTAATTTGAGCATGACTGAGCAATGTATCTATTATAGTATGCAATATGATACCTCTAATTGCATAATAGTGAAGAAAAAATTCAAAATAATGAAATTCTTCCCATATCTTTTTCATATAGCCAGAAAATTATAGATTAAAAAAAACATAGGAAGCTATGGGATTGCACAAGAATCTACATTTACAAAATCTACTCTGTAATGTCCTAAGAGATTTATTTTAATGTTATCCCATAAACACTGTTGCACATCTCACAAAACCTCCACAATTCAATATTGGAAAGTTTATTTTAGTTTTAAGTTATTATTCTTGTTACAGAGCAAACACAAATTTCTCCCTACTAAAATGTGAGTTAAAACAACATGTTCCAAAGATTTATTACAAAATCCAAGAAATCAAATACCCAGTGCCACTACTCCAGCAGTAACCACAAGAAAAAGATGCCTGCTACAGATGGGAAATCAAAAATATTTTCTGTTAGGGTGCTTATATCCTGATAAGACTAGAAACAGCAAAACTCAACAAAGTAAAATACAGCCTGTTTTTTATCATCCATCTGTTTATAATATACAGACACCTATTAGGTAAAAAAAACTTATTCCTCAAAATGATAAAACTTACTACAGCAATACTAGACAAACACATAAAGTCTTTTCAGAGGCAATCATTGCTTAATTCCAAGAGCTGTGAATATTGCTGGGTAAGAAGACATTACGCAGTAACATGATGAATTAACAGAAGTGACTCCTGAAAACATCCAAAAATTCATTTTTAGACTCCATGTATGTCTACTCTGATGAAGCTGAAGTGATGTGGCTTACAACTTTAAGGGCTTCCCTTTCTGGCTCCCAGCTCTGCCTGTGGGGAGCAGCAGGTCTGTACTCTGGTAGAGCAGACACCTTCAGGCGGGTCCTGCAGTGGAATCCCACGGCCCTGACATCCTTCCAGTCACGGCCCCCTTCACCAGAGATCTCAGCTTGCGTTCCTCCTCTGCGCTGAGACCAGACAGACCCTCCCCAACGTGCTGTTTATGTAAGAATGACAGACGGACTGAAACACTGACTAAAATATCCTTCAGCAGGTAGCTTTAAATGCAGTAGCATCACGGAATATGTTTTACCTGCGCATGTAATTACATGAAGCTCAAGGAAGTCACATAAGATCAAGGTGTTTTTTCTAAAAGTGACAGTAGCAAACTGTTTGGCAAAATCCCAAATGTTGGCAAGAAAGCAATTGCAAATCTTGACCTCTCGCCTTGCTTTCAACGGCAAGCCAGAATTCGCCAATTAACTTTCACTTAGGAAAAAAAAAAAGGGGTGAGTATGAATAAATATATGTGATATGGCATCGTTAAGGCAATTGGACATTTCAAAATGCTGAAGCGAATGGAAATGTTTCAGGCTGGAGTGTGCTGCTCCAAACAGCACCTCTCCCTCATCTGGATCTAAAGATGTTTTACTGTCTGCATATGCCTGAATGAGAGCAACCTGCTGAGCTCCAGCGACAGCATCCAGCTGAGAAAGGAGGCAAGAGCAATTCCAATGTTGTGGTGAGAGCTGCCTGCAGAAGCATTCTTTGGTAAAAAAAAAAAAAAATAACAAGCCAGCTTCAAGTTCCACTAATGCTGAAAGAAGTGGGAGTTGTATCAGATTTATCAGTTGTTTGAACAGAATAGACAGAGGTGTTAAGAACCAGAAACAAACTATTTTTTCTGTACTGCATCTCACCTCTCTGGGAAAGACTTCCAGAGTTTTGCTAGCACATCCTGCTGATCAAACAAATCGCACAAGTGGTATGTACTCACAGACCCTGCTCCCCTGAAAGTTTCTACTAAACCTCCCTGGAGGATCACATCCCAGGTTTGGTGGGATGTTCAGTTTTGCAGACCTTGCCCAGCCTCCAAGCCTTGGTGCTAGCTCTGCTCTAAGTTGGGCAGACTCACCAGCTGAGCAAACTTGAACTCTAGGTGTTGTTAGTGCGAAATGTTACCAGACAAGCTTTTCCCCCTCCCAAGCCTGCCCAGTCTCACTGCTATTCTTCCTCTCCCAAACCAATCCTGGCATCTCCACAGAGCTACAGGATGGGATCACTTAAATCCTTCACTCAGGTGTCCTTTTAATAGCAAGGTCTTGATGACTATGTATTTCTTAAGGAACGTTGTCTCCACCTGATGCTATGGACACTTCCTTTCCTACACAAACATTGAAAAAGTGACAATCTTGGCAGTGTTGCTAGAGTCAGCCTTATCTGCAATGAATTAAATGTCCAAGAAACTGCACATGTACTGCCTATTGTATCTTAATCATTATGTAACTTGAATTGAATGAAGTCCAAACCCTACTATAAATATGGGCAGTACATATATAGGGTATAAACAAAGGTCTGCCTTCACCCAGGCAGTGAAATTCTGATAGAAGAATGGTTTGTAGAAACCATGTAGCCAATGAAAATGCCTATTCATAAAGACATTTAGGTTTTTAAATCCAGGGGCCAGCATGCTACCTACCTACAGAAAGCATATATGACAGTGTATTTTAGACTACCACAATGCTACATGTATTTTCTTCTACAGAGGGGATTTTTCAGTCCCTGCGTGGATGGGGTAATTCTAACGACAGCTACCGAGAAGGCTGAGGTTTTGTATCATCAGGTTTCCATAAGCACTATTAGAGCATCGGAAACAAATGACGAGCCTTTATCGGTAGAGCTCACCCACGGCAGGAGGTAGAATACTACGAAATGTCATTCCCTCCCTCTCTTTAGCAGCTCTGAAGGAACGAAAATACAAGCCAGGGTTTCCAAAGCGCTCCCGGGTGAGGGTTGTATTATCCTCCCTCCGACCGATCCAGGCAGCCGGGGAGGACTCCCCGTGTCCGTCCCGCCCCGCCGATCATGCCCCCTCCCCAGGGGCGCTCCCCGCGCCGGGGTACCCCGGGGCTCCCCACGGGAGCGCCGCGCTCCCGGCCGGCCCGGGCGCTCCGCGGACAGCAGCAGGCAGTTCTCGCCTCCCTTGACAGTCCCATCAGGGCGGCAGCTGGGGATGACTCGGGCTCTCAAATAAATACAAATAAAAGCAAAAGGCAGCCCTCGGCGGAAGAGGGATGCCCTCCCGCTTACCTTGCTCCGCGGGCGCCCTGGGCGCCGCCGGGGGCTGCAGGAGGGATTCCCCGGCGCTGGCAGGGGCTGCTCGGGCTTCCCCGGGCACTGCGCGGCCGCCAGAGCCACGACGAGGGATTTGTTTTGGTCGCTCCTTCCCGGGGAGGGTTTTCCTCTACATTCCCGGCTCCACATCACCGCCCCCCCTGCACGGAGAGGGCTGGGGCTGGAAAAACCACGGCGAAGGCATCTCCCTCCTACTCCCGGAGATGAAAAACCGCCGGAGCAGCCGAGCGGCGAGCGGCTGGGGTGTCGGGCGGAGCGGGGGGGGCCAAGGGGGGATAAGAGTCGAGCCCTCGCTGCCCTCACCCCGCTGTAATCCCCGGCTGCATGCGAGCCGCCGGCTGCCGGCGCGGCCGCCCGTGTCTGCGGCTGTGCGCGGCGGCGGCGGCAGCGGC
>WEKY01027193.1:152098-163237 GCA_013390045.1 Picathartes gymnocephalus
CCCCGGCCCGCGCTGGGGCTGCGCGCACTCGCAGGCGCCCGGCACTACCCCGGGCGGGGCGCGCAGCCCCCTCCCCGCGATACCCCCAGACAAAGGGTGCACAGCCCGCCCGCACCCTGCCCGGGCAGGGGATGCGCGCTCGCACACAGAGACGTGCAGCCACGCAGAGACACCGTGCCAGTGCCACAGGCAGGGCACGCACACACACACTGCACAAACACACCCACACCCACACCCACACACACAAACCCCCCCAGGCAGGGCACACACGCACACACACCCACCACACACCCACACTAACCCCCCCAGGCAGGGCACGCACGCACACACCACACACACACACACTAAGGGCACCCTCTAGGCGGGGGATTCCCCTCACACACACACGGGTGAATCCACATTAACATTCCCAGGTATGGGATGCACGCACCTCTCAGACCTCCCCACCCACACACCGTCCTTCCAGAGAGGGAATGTGCAGGCATGCACACAAACACACCACACATACACACGCACTTACATATACTGTCTCCTCCCATACACATAGACACACACTCCTCCTGGTCAGTAGTGCATCCGTAGCATCCCTTCCCAGTTTCCCATTCCCAGCCTGGGCAGGGCACGGGCACACAACACACGACACAGGACTTTACCCGGCCGATGACCTCGCCAGCCCAGCCTTGCTATTGATGTGCTGAGGGCCTGCCGAGGGCTGAACCCCACAGCAGAAATGCAGTGCCTGGGAAGCCAGGACCCTTCATGGGACAGGGACTAATGTATTTTTATCATCAAGTCTTGGCAAGGTAGCAGGCTGCAATCAAGCCTTCAGCTACTCCTGCTGCATCTTGTTGCCTCCCATAGTATTTTATAGCTCTTTATTGTTTTTCCTTGATCATTCCTGATAATGAGAGGAAGTCTCTTTCCCTCATTCAGTAATGCCCCACTATGTTTCAGGTATCGGATTAGAAAGCTATTCTCTTTTTCAGGCTCTTTTCTGTCTCTCAGGTTTCATAACAGTTCATCTGTAGCTTTGCCCTCTGCATTGTGTTGCTCAGGCTTCATCTCATCCTATAGCTCTGAGATCCAGCCTTCACTGTTGCACATTTTGCTGATGGGATGAAGACCTTCCAACAAAACTTTATCAGCTTCCAGTTATTTTTTTCTTTGGTTCATTATTATTATTATTATTATTATTATTATTATTATTATTATATAATTCTTTTGAAAGCTATCCAGTGAACGGATTGGGCAGTATCTGCCACCATGAGTTCAATTACAACCCACTCAAAAATTGGTTAAACTTTGAATGCTCCTTTAATGTGCTAATTTTCACCTTTTTTATGTATTTCCTTGCCCACTGTCTTGGGGACATATAAATGTGTGATCTTTTTAAAAGTGCCCACCTTCTCCCAGCCTACCTACAGAAGTTTTCTGAATGGCAGCCACAGCAGTAGTGCTAGTCAGTGCTGAGTTCAAGGCTAGTTTTCTATGGAAAGCTCCAGCAGAATGTACTTTGTCCAAAACCTGGGCTTCTGTGGCACAGACATCCGTCCCTATGCTGCTCTGCCTAGTCTCATCCTTATGGTCAATCAGGGAAATTCTCTTCCATATTTTACATGTGATAAACAAAGCTCCATAGCAACCCATTCCTCTCCTCAGCTACTCCCCAACTGAAATGTCGGTATCTATGTATTCTGTATGTTCCACCCCTTGTGTGTATGTGCCTGTGTGTCTCATTACTAATTTTTGAATGCACCAATCGGTTCAAGCTGAGCAAAACTCTCAAAGACAAATTACAAGTTTAAGAAAAAGAAGGCAGTTGGATGAAGAAGCTAACTACATAACTCTTTGTGCTCAGAGCATGGCAAAGGTGACATTAGGAGTCGTGTTGTTACATACCTCAAAATCTGCATGTACATGTGACATCAGTGGGAAAAGTTAACTGAAGCTTCTGTCTTCTTAGCCACTGTAGTTCCGTAAAACCCATGAGACAGAGCTGTAGGCAACTGGAGTTCATTCCTTCAGATTCTCATTAAATAATAGGTTCTGAGGAGCTCCAGTTCTCCCCTTCTGCTTTTCATGATGCAGTGAGTGGTTTTGAAGCAGACTGTTTTTTTGAGATTTTATTATTTGATTTTTCATTTTTGATAAAGGAAGACTGTCTTATCTCCCTCTCATACAGACACCCCCAGACACCAATAAGTCTTGCTTATTGGGAAAACTGACAGAAAGTGCAGTTGATAGGTGAATTCCTGCAGTTCTTCAGCTACACTGGTATACATGCTGTGCAGACACTGCTCCAGAAAAAGCAATTGATCTGCTTTCAAAAAGGAGAAGTTATTCTGGAATAAAAGGCTCCTTATTTTGCCAGTATGTCCACAGTAAAAGGAGCTTTATTCTGGGAAATTATTTTTGCACATATAGGTACATTATCCTGCCTAGAGACATGTTTACATCACTGCATCTTTGTTATCCAATTTTCCTTTTTAAACAAATGCTAACGGTTCTTGGCTCACTCCTTTTCTAGGCTTGGGGCTTTTATATTCATGAACACTCATCTTCTGCTCTTACACCAGCATGTTTGGATATTGAAGGGAAGCCTTTGTTGGTTCTCTAGTTACCAGAAATAAAATGCAAAAGGTATGGGCATGCTAATGAACAGTGTCTTTCAGACCAAGTGGGAAAGAGTTCCTTTAGAGGAGTTTAGTCTCAGTTGGTCAGGTAAGGGAAAGAGAGAAACAGCTTGAGTGAAAGAGAAATCTCTTTTCTACCAAGATTTCTGCTGCAGGATTTTCCCCCCTTATTACAGCAATGTTCTTCAGAGCACCTTACTTCCATCAAGACCATCCTTGTAAACATCCTGGGCCTCCTCCTTCTCACTTAACACCTGATATGGATAGATGAGCCCACTAGGTCTCTGTGAGGCACTGCTTTCCAAACACCTCCCTGCAGTGAGAGGAGAAGCTGTTTAGAGGAAGGCATGGATGGAGAAAGATGGGCAGACATTTGGAAAAGTATAGTTGGATGTTGATATGACCAGGAGGATCATTCAAAGTCACAGTCTAACTCTTGCAAGAAATAGTTGTCTTCTCCACTGCTGACCATCTTGACCATACCAGTGAACTCATGTGACCCACTCATTTGCTTCCTTTTGAAGGAAGAAGAGTGGATTTATGTTTGTCAGGGCCTTGAAGGCACAACCAGGATTGCCGGCCCTGACCCACTTTCCCTGGAGACTCCCCCAATCCCTGTCTATAGTCCAGGATCCCATTTCAACTCAACACAGGGCTTTCAGTCCCTGCCTCAGAGACACTTCCCTGTGGAGAAGGGAAAAATCTACTTATAGATTGATTTAATGGCTATTCCTTACTTGTAGGAGCAGATACTACATTAAGCACCAGCAACAGGAGGACTGCTGTAATCAGCATCAAAGTTGACCTGTGTAAATAAAAGGTTGATCCTTTTCCTGAGTGTAATTGTCTCATTATTGCAATGCCAAAATGTAATGTCAGATGGTTTTGAAATATATCATAATTTTCCAGCAGCATGTATGACAAATGGCAAAAAAAAGTTCTAGGAGAAGAGTGAACCCCATCCCAGTGCCCTTTGTATCACTCAATACTTGCAAATAAAAACAAGTCAAACAAAGGCAGCTTCTTGGCCAAGTCCAATAATCTCTTAAAATAAATCACATTTGGAATAGCATCTGGCAGTAGCATAACCCACCACAGTTCAGACCGAGTCTGGTCTGGATTAGGGACTTCCTGATTATTGGAATAGTTTTCCATGCTTCCTATTGAATGGTGGGGGTGGGGTTTATTTTGCTTTTATTTTCCCCCTCTTTTTGTCAGGTTTTGGTTAGCTTTATCATATTTCTCTAACTCAGAATAATATGTTTTCTATTCTTGTTGCCACAGATTAGGCTCTGACACACTTTTTCCAAGTCTTGGGCTCTAGAGGGACTCCTAGAAGTGTTTTCAGTCCTTCCACGGGATGCAATGGGACAGCAGTCTCACCGGTGTTTAAAGGCTGTCTTGTGGACACATCTAGGAATGATATGCTGCTGCACACAGGGACAACAGTGGCAGCTTCCCCCTCTCTAGTGCATTAAATGGAAGCTCACAGAGCTGGGCATCACAAAACCAGCAGCGAAGCTGAGCAAGAGCATAGTCAGGAAGGACAGACCGTGGGAAATATGCCATTGTCAAATAAGCCATAACTTGGATGGGTTTGAGGGCAGTTTTTTGTCTGTTTATAAAAATTTATTAATTTCTCCTTTCTTCTCTGGGTGAATGTTTTGGAGTTTTTTTGGGGTTTTTTGTTTTATTTTTGTTTTTTGGGGATTTTTTTGGTGGGGGGGTGTTTAATTTTAAATTCTGGACGAATCTGCACAAGAAAATAGTAATTGGTGTCAGGACTACAATCAGTTGTAGACATGATAAAACACAAACAGAAACCCAAACTTGAACTAAACATAGGCATATCATTACCATTGAAGTTGAGTTATTAGAGTTACAATTAGAGCTGTACAAACTGACATTTCAAGTTTAGGCATCTTCTCATATGCAGAAGTCAAATAGATAAGATTTACTGGTTGGGTTTTATGGCAAGCAAACAGGATGCCTCCTGAGTTGCTCCTGGAGCTTCACACTGCAACATTTGGGTTCTAGGATGTAGGGCTCGCCTTTGTGTAACATAAGATAGTGATGATGTTTACAAAATCAAAAGTCTTTTTTCAACCTCCTGTAGTAAGCTATTGCTTATTTTTTTTAATTACTTTTTAGTATAATTTTCCTATTGTTATTTTTTTATTAGCATGAGCTGAATGCTAATCCTATCTGCAATTAAAATGTTATCTGGTGTTATTCACAGACCTTTAAATTGAGATCCCTTATTTTGGCTCTATTCCAGATCACAATCTGAGAAAAAATTAAGCTTTGTTCATGAATCTCAGAGATGGTGCATCCCAGGTATAAACTTGATCTACTGTTGCTTTCTAGAAGTAGCAGTAGTTTGGCCCAAGTTGGTGAAGACTGAGCAGTCTAATAAAACCCAATCCTGTCACTACAAAGAGCTGGCACTTGTTTGTTATATTGTATAGGGGATGCTTATAGCCAAAGCTATATTTAGCATGAAGCTTGTTTAGGTGATCCAATATCACCTGCTAACTTTGAACTCCAAAAACTCTGCAATGAAAAAATATGTTTCCTTAAATACCACCTCTGAGGAGATAGCTTTCGTGCCTTCCTCTGCCACTGCTTCTTCCCGAGTCCCTCACTGCTGCAGTGCACACCTTCTCCTCCCCCATCTCTGTCAAGACAGAGCCCCACAAGTGGGGTTCTCCATTCCCAGGACGACTGTTATGGAAGACATCCTTTCCAAACTCCTTTGAAGATTTGCAGTACCTGCCTGGGGTTTATGTACCAGGCAGAAATTTTTCTGCCTTTCCCCAGTCTGGTGAAGGGGAGTCAGAATTTTCAGGCGTTATGTTTTGGATTATTTCTGCTCTATGTCAAAAATGATTTAATGATGGATTAATTAAAAGTCATCTGTCACAATATTTTAGGCATGAGCAGAAGGTATTTTCTGCACAGGTCAAAGCTGAAGGAGAACAGCAAGGACTGGAAGAAGAGATGTTCAGCAGCTGCTCAGAATAACCAGCTAAATACCTCTCTTTATTAATAAGGGAGAATATAACAACTAGGAACAGAGAATTTTGCAATGGGAAGATGCCAGTTGCAGAGGGTTGAGGATGAGATTGTGATAAGCTATGAGAAGTATGAAGCTTCTAGTCATAAGGGCACTCCCCTGCAGCTGAGTAGAGGAAGATAGAAATTCTGAGCAGAGATGAGGCTAGGCATGTGGGAAGAGAGCTTCCTCCATATCTTAATCTCTAATAGGCTCTTGGGGGAGAGGAATTTTTCTGAAAGCCAGTTTGGGGCTTTACCTGAGCAGGGCAGCCCTGCAGGTACCAGGCACTGAGCTGTGCTCAGGCAGCCTAGTGCTGCCCTGACATGGGGATGGGAACTGGGAAGTAAACTTCCCAAATATTAGACTGAAACTGTTGTCAACACATCTGATAAACTTGTGCTGCAGTTAAGTATGATAAATTACATGTGGACAATTTGTTTAAAACATGCTGTATTCACAAGTGAAGTGTTCGGCCTTGGAGCTCTCGTCACATCATTATTTTTCATTTTCAACTTTTCCCCCAGGGATTAAATCTCAGGACTGGAATGCAGAAAACCTGTGGACATTTCCTCTTTTAATGAAATATCTTGATATCACCAGCAAACCCTGAGCAAATAATAAGCCCATATTTCTCCAGCTGTGAATAACACATGACATAGAACTGTGCCCTGCTCCTGGCTTGCAGCTAAAAACTACCAGCAAGCTAAAATCCCTCGAATTGCTTTCAACTATTTTTCAGGCATTAGATAAACTTGGGGACCTTTTGTTTTGGTTTTGTTTTCCTCCTATGGGTTTGTAGACAAATTCGATACAGTAATAAGTTAACCTAATTGCCTTTTTTTTTCCTTTAGCATTCACCCCAAGAGTTCCCTACAGCCTTTTTATCCTGTGTAATGTCTGGAAGAGAGTACTGCTGTGATGTGTAAATGGAACACTGAGCCCAAGAGGAACCTCCTTGAAGACAAACAATAATGAAGTTGTTGCCAGGTAATGGTTTCAATTTGTATACTCTTTTTGGGAAAGAACTGTAGTTTTTCTTAAAGCCATCTGAAAAACAGAGTTTCCTGTTCATGAGGACACTTTCTTTTTCCAACCATGAACGGCAGCATCTCAGCTAAAAAAGAAATGCCAGCTTCCTGGACAAGCTGCAGATTAGTTCAGTGGTGGAGGGTGAGCACTGCCTGGGACACACTTGCATAGTGAGCCCATATAAGCTTTTTCAGGCTTCAAACCTAAGGTGTATGAGCTCGAAAACTTGGGGAATGGGTGCTTTCACTGGCTTCCCCTTCACTGCTGCAAAACTGGAAGAAAGCCCTATCTAGGTGGATGGTTCCCAGGTTTCCAGGGTCTTGCCTCAGGGAAATCTGAACATAGACCAGTATGTGGGGATCAACACTAGCATGGGGTACTCCAGAGAGATAAAAACAGATTGCTTGTGGCACGGCAAGCCAGGCTCCTGAGCAGGTTTGATGATCTTTGAGGAAGTGATCCCTGGTTCCATGGCATCTGCCAGGGAATGGTGTTGGTTTGAAGGTCAGCTCTGGGATGAGAGAAGTTCACCAAACCAAAGGAAATTTAAATAAGCATCTTGATACTAACACACTGGCTTTGCTAGAACATTTCAAGAGTTCTATGTTCATAACCAGCTTCAGAAATATAAACCAGTAGGTGACCAACTTTTTGAAGTAATTTCTCAGGTCATGCACAGTTCTTTATTACACAGGTATGCTCTGATTCTGCATACTGGCTCTATGGGGTTTGATTAATACCATGGGGTGTTTTTTACGTCAAGGAAATATAACTTTTATAAAATTACATGTCAAGTCCTCATGTTCCCCCTAAGTATATCAAATCTCAATTGGCAGGTTATACACCATAATCTCTTCTGAAATATTTAATTAGACATTTTTTATGCCTACTGTAGCTGTTTTTTAAGTCTCCTGGAGTGTAGGAAGAATGCAATGGCATTATGTTTAAAAAACCCATTTTGGAGGTGTAAGTTTACATGTTCACATTTTTCTAACTGGGCTAGAACATATTTCTCATTGTTTCCATTAAAACCCAAAACCCACAAAAACCCACAAAACCAACAAAACAAGAACCAAACAAAAATCAAAAAATCTTACTCTTTATTTCCATAATATGTCCTTTGCGAATCGATGGAAGAATGCAAAAAATAATGCATAGATACAAAAGTTAAACACATGGTTTTTGAGGAATATGAACTAACATGATGATTCAAATGTGGAAACTGATTAGGACTGGAAGCAAAGTCATGAAACTTCATGTTCTTACTGTAGATTAAACAGATTGGTTTTGAAGTGGCTCTTGTTTTATGTTTCAGTGACCTTTATTTCTGACTACCTTCAATTGTGCTTGAAATTTATTCCCACAAGTACATGAAACACTCCTTATCTTGCACAGATAACCTCAGTATCCTCCATCCATTGTGTTCCATTCCCTAGCTGCTAGTGGCATATGCTGTGGGTGATTCTGAATTCTATACACTTAAAGGTCAGTGTTTCTATTAAATGAATCAAATAACAGAAAAGGTGTATTGCAACCTCAGCAGAGAGACTAATGTGCGTTCCTTTCCTCTCCTGTCACTATTTTTCGTGAATGTTGATAAGATATTTTGAAAGGGGCTAATGGATTTAGAAGTGATGGGAAAGTGATTGTGGGGGAAAAAATGGACCTGAAAGACCAAGACATAGATTTTTCTCCCGGAAGCCAGGCTGAGTTGTCATATGCCAAGCGGACCTGGCAGAAGTGTTCAGTGGACCCTCTTTCCCAGTGTATCTGAATACTCGGTTCTACTGTTTCGATGGCTTTGAAGCACGGGAGAAATCCTACCAAATCTGGTTTGAAAAACTTTACATTCATTTTGCATGGATGGAGATGACTGCTGAAGATGCAAGGAACAGGAAATTGTGCCCCATGCTTTGCTAATGCACAAACTTGTGTTATTATTATTAATTTGCTTAATAATTGAACTTACTTGCAAATAACATAGACAAATATCCTAGTTTATTAATTGTTTGCCTGGTGCATAGTTCTTGCTTTAAATGTACATTATTCATATTTGCTATTTGCATAGTGTTCTGGAATCATGGCAATGCATTGTGGGTCCTGTCATATAATTTCACTCCCCCTCTAGGTCATTCTCAAACCCACTAGAGGCTCAGGATGGCAACAGGACCCCTGTGCCATAACACCTTCTCTGCTATTGTATGCACTGGTTATGAGAGTGAGGATCAGGTTCATTAGGCTACCAAACATGCTGCACTATTGCTGCCAAGGCCAATTATGAGCCAACAGAGAAACACTGTAATGAAGTTAATGGTATATTTGCATTTGGTCTGGACTGAAGACCTGAAAAAGAAGACTATGCTAGTAATTCAGTCCTTTGCAACAGAAAAGGTTAAAAGCCTGTGTGTTCATTTGAGGCAAAAAGTGACCACAGCTGTGGAGAAGGAAGATGGCTTTATCCACCCAGAGAATGTGATGTGGAGGGACAGAAGCAAGCCATGTGGAGGATATAGCTCTTTTTCTCTGCTTTCCCAATATCTTTCTTTCCTGGCTGTTGCAGCTCTCTCTTTTATTCTTAACGTCAGATGTTAACATCAGCTGTGTTACATAAAGCGGGGCTAATCTATTAGAGTAAACTCTTGGACTTGTATCTTTAGTTTTGTGGGCAAGCATGAGATTCTTACAATAAATGGGGTTTTCTCTGTGTATTGCCAACTGGATATACATGATCTTCAGACTGATGGATGCCTGTGAGCCTCTGAGCAAGAAACGATTAGGCCATGAATTTGTGCAATTAAGTTAAGGTGTTCAGAGTGAGCGCCAGTGTAAATTATCAGAGACATTTCTATCACTTGATGAAGCTCTTACTTAGAGAATTGGACCACTATACAAACTGCCATCATTTAATACATAACCATCCATTCTATAAACTGAAGATGAACTGAATGTTTTTGACAGTTCTGAGATAGGAAAGTACTTTCATGTCTTTCTTCTCTCATGTGAAAGATTGACTTTCTGTGAAACAAAGAAAAAGCCCAAGCAGACTGACAAGCAGAGCAGTAAGATCTGTTTCTAGTTCTTTAAGCCAAAAGTAATTTTAAAGTACACACTTGTTGAAAATGAGTGGATTGGAAAGAGTCAAAATCTACAATACTGGACTTCTGGTTGTACGCCTCAATAAGGACTATGTACTTTTCTCCTCTAATTTCTGGGTTATTTAATATGACTAGGAGCAACATTTGAACCTCTTTATAAGGGGAATGCTTCCCAGAGATTACTTTATCTTTTTCATTTATTACTATTGAAAACGTCTAATGGTTTTCACCAACTGAATATTTTAAGCAGGTTCACTCTGAGTACTGCAGGTCTGCATTATTCTATTTAGCTCCTTTTAGCAGAAAGATCCTTTAGTGAGTGAAAGGCCCTAAGGCAGAAGGTGGTTTCAATTTTAAAAGAAAATCTTGTGGTTTTCATCAGGTAGTGGAAAAAAATATCTATAGCAATGGAAAAAGATGCAGTATGAGCTTTGAGGTACCAGAGAATTCACCCTAGAGAAGCTCTTATAAATATCCAGAAAAAACTTCTCATGGACATTAAAATTTAGTTTTCATAAAAACACTCAGATAGAGATCTTTAGGAAATTAGGCTTCATTGCTTCAAAGAATTGCTGTTTGCTGTGTTATGTCTAGGTAAAAAATGTGCTGAATGCCACTTGTGCTTTTCTTTCAGAAATGCCTACAGTTGTCTCTAGTAGAGCAGTTACATATCCAATTTGTCTAGTGTGCAGGGATTTGGCATGGAGAGCTACAAGACATCTGGGACTTGGATGTTGCAAGGACAGTGCCCAAGATAAGGAAAGAAAGGTGCCTCTAAGTGAGAGCTGTATGAGCAGGACAAAGCATATAAATGGAGAAAAAATGAATACCTTGGTAAATGAACTTAAAGTTCATCATCATGATTAATGTTTCTCTAAGCTTTTGAAAGTGCCTGAATAATGATGTATTAAATCAAGAAGATTTTTTGAATATGCTATATTGGCAGGTGTTCATTAGAAGTATCCAATTATTAAGGATGTATATATTTTCTCAAGATCTTTAAAGATTAATGGTTGCACGTGTACATTTCTCTCTCTACAGAAAAAAAGCATCCTTATACTGCAGTAGTAAATATTGTTTTAGTGTGCTCAGTTTTTTCAGGCTTCTTGAGTTGGCCTAGACTCTCTACTGGGCTTCAATGTACAGAAAAGTGTTATGCTTTTCTATAATTAGATAAGCAATTCTGCTCCAACTGCAAATTACAGATTGCAGATTGCTCCTAGATTATGTGTATTATGACTCTTTTGAGCTTCCTTATTACGTTATCAGTCTAATTAACTGTACCAGTACATTGGTTTAACGTGGCATAAAATCAGTGCAAAAC
>WEKY01027194.1:1051-12391 GCA_013390045.1 Picathartes gymnocephalus
AAAAAAAAAAAAAAAAAGCTAGCAATGGGCTGGTATGAAACCTGATGAGACACACCCTAACAAGCCTTCCAAAGACTGCAGCTCCTCTGGAGAACTCATACTAGTATCTCAATAATTTTAGTAAGACTAGACTTCAATAGGTTTAGAGACATTTGAACTGTTTCTGAATGAGAAGATGTAGGTACACTAAATGAAAAGGGCAAGCTGATTTGAGGAGTATGGAAAAGTACTGCATGTGTACATACTGAAATAATACAGCAGATCTACATAATGTCCTTTGGAAACCTGCAGACATCTGTCTACCCATACAAAATTCACCCGGGTAGAGGAATATAGCACAAAAATGTTACAGGCTCTTCTTCTTCAAGTGATTAAGCAGTTCCCTGCGGACATGCTTTCACATCCTACACACTGCTGTGTATATATATTCAAGTCCCTTAGCATATGTATTAAAATCTAACCAAAAAAAGTCATTAGGATTAAGAGACACATCTCCAGGTACAGAGAGAGATCACCAAAAATTAATTTACAGTTCGCATACTAAGAAACTGATATGCAGGATATCTATTCAGAAACAGAACTGTTTCATTACTAACAACATGTTGCGAGTTTTCAGGCATCCCTTTATTCTTTTTACTTGTTCTTTTATTCTTTAGTCTTTACCAAGTAAATACTCCTTCTTCCTACCCCGCATTTCTACTTTTCTCTTTTCAAGCCATCAAGCAATATCAATAATTTTTTTTTTTTCAATTCCAATGCTCTATTACCAAAATAAAACATGACGAAGATAAACAGTGAACATCACAAAAGTAGACTTGTTCTTTATAGTGCGAGTCATAAGGACACCAAAGCTCTTTGCAGAAGAGGACTTTGTCTTGTGAGAAGACTGAAAACAAAAATAGTGAAAATTCTGAATCAGAATATAATTAAAAACTAATAATACTGTAGACCAGAAAAAGAGTGAAAAGTTGCAGTGAAGAAATACTGCAACAAAACAATTTTTCTGACCATAAAGGATGGAACTGAACAGAAAGAACCTAAACAGGTACCTCATACACATATTTACTCAATGAGAAATAGGAGTCTTTGTGCCAATACAGTGTGAAATTCAAAGCTTAAATGCAATTTTTGAAATGCACTGGAAAGCATTTAAGCATTAGCATTTATGGTACTCTGTCTGCATATATGTGTATCTTTCCCTGCATTCTTATTTTTCATTTTACTCCTTCTCCTTCACATTTCTTCATCTTCGAAGTCACACTTCCACCTGTGCAAACCTTTGGCATTCATGTTGGCCATACAGACAGGGTCCAATGCTGCTGCAAATCAGCAATTCACACAAAACAGCTCTCTCCCAAATGAGGGTGCAGAGGCACACGTCCCTTGGCAGAGGGGTGCCCCAGGGTGCCCATACATGACTTGATCATGCCAAACAGAGAATTCTGTTGCCAAACTGACTTCTCTTGGGGTTAGTAAAGCTCTCCCAGGGCTCCATATCCAAGGATGCAAAGGACCCCTGCGCTTGGCAGAACCTCTCAGCACAGACTGCGCTGAATCTTAGGGCCTATTTTCTCAGGTGCATGCAAGGCTGGGACAAATAATACCATGCTAAAAGGAAGAGGCAATCATCAATCCTCACCCAGTCATCTCAAATTCCATGTTCTCCCCTCTGTCCATCAGAGATTTAACAAGAAGAAATAGTCACGCAGCTACTAACCTTGTCAGTTCCTCCTGCAGCTGAGCGTGGTCAGGTGGGAAGAATTTTACCACGAATTTTACAACGACATGCTTCGGTCCTAGGGAAAACGTCAAAGGAAGTTAACAAACATCAATAACATGCTGGCCAAATATGCACAATGATGTACAAGGGAAGAATCATGTAACCTGCAGTGCATACAGACATGCTATCCTCTCGTCCTCTGTTAGTATGCAGGGTATTTAGAGACTGCCCAATAAAATTTACATACAATAGAAGAGAACAGTAACTTGGTCAATGGCTAGTCTGCCAAAACCAAGGATGTTTCTAGTAATTACATCAGTTGATCCAATAAAATATATGTGGATCTATTTTCCTTGCTTCAGAACAAGAGGGAGCTAAAACACATCCTACTTTTTAAGTCCACTAGCAAATTACTATTTCTGTTTTAAGAGCAGCACATTTGTTCCAACTCTTACAAGTATGACCAGTGACAAAAGGACCAATGCATCCCTGTCTTGTGAGAGGGAGAGGTGCCAGAACATACACTCACCCTAATATGACCAGAAAAGCATCTATAAAAACTGAATCTCAATGGCAAAGCTCAATAAATTAAGAACTTGGCTGATACTTAACAGACAAACAAAAGAACCAGAACCTTTCCTCTTCAATTCTCCTCTTTCCAGAGCTGGTGGCTATTCACAATTACCTGTTCCTTCCTACTACCCACTATAACTTCCCCTATCCCAACTGTTTCCTCCTCTTGGTCTCCAACAGTTCCAGATTCTGCAGCAATGTCCCACACAGTTGTGATACATCTGACAGCTCCTTCCGAGTAATAAAGTCTTCCTGTTCTTTTTCTTCTATTCTGATTCCTGCCACTACCAGCCAGCAATGTATGTTCCTTAAGTCCTTTTATTACTGCACTCTTTTTCTCTACAAAATTGTTCCCTCCATTGCCACCAGTGCCTCTTCCAGTGACTGACTAAACCCCAGCCTCCCATGGGGTGGGGTCAGCCTGTTCATATGCTCATGTGACATAACTTCAGAGGTACATCTTTTAAGGACAGACCAGAAATTAAAAAAAAAATTCCAACAACATTTAATGCAGAAGGTTGAGAATATAAAGACCGCAACTGATGGAGTCCTAATTTATTCAACTACTCTCAGACTGAGGAAAGAAATGTCAACAAGGAAGTACTTACTCCTGATCTGTTTCATAACAGGCTTCAGAAGATCAAGCCACACCTGAAAACAAAAGAAGGTGGTGTTATCATCTCTAAACTAACTTCCAGAGAAGCATTTTAAATTGCAATACCCAGATGATCAGTTACTTATTTAGTTTTTCCAGTGTGGTCATTATGCTTTCCTTAATTATACATGGGGGATTTTCTCTGCAAAATTCTGGGAGATGCTCAGGAAACAGCACTGTTAATGGGCACAGCTTACAAAGCAGTAGAGATTCAGAGAGCTGGGAAACAGTGAGGAAATCTCCCCCTCACTTGTCTCAGACACCATCAATCACAGCACATGTGGTCAGGAACCATTAATTTTGTGGAAAGAACAACTGAAATGAGGAGTTTATAAAGTCATATATTGTCATTGAATTCCAAACTCTGATTAATCTTGAGAAAGGAAAGTGAATGGGGCTGGTGCTTGACTCTGAGGCTGGGAATGTTGGACAAGTGGAGAAATGAGATGGCAGCAGCCTCCTGGTACAGGGGACCCAACAGGAATCCCAGTGTGAGGTCTGGGCATAAATGTGGAGCCCCGTTGCTGGGCTCCACGGAGACGAAGGAGCCTCCCTCCCACCACCTGCAGGAGGAATGTCCTCTCAGATCACAGGTGTGAAGCAGACAACAGCCCAAGGCATGGGTGGGAGAAAGCTTACTTTCGAGCTGTGGAACATTTTCTCTTTTCTATAAACCTGGGGAATTCAGGCCCAAGCATTCTTAACTAGGGACAGAGTAACCTCTGCATGTAGTTCACTTGACAACCCATTTTCCAGGACAGTGTGTGGGTCTTTCCTTCAGCTTTCAGAAGTGAAGCAGCAGATAGAAATACAGTTTTGAGAGCTTATCCCCCCATCCTGCTGTCTCAAGTCAGAAAGGCTGGGGCAAAATGTTACAGAAAGCCAAGGGACAGTCACGCAGATGGTAAAAGCCAGATGATTCACAGGGCCTGGAGACAGCTCATAGTCCTCAACTGGTAACTACCCATGCCCATGATTTATATTTTGTTATCTCACTAAATTGCACAGAGCCTCCCTTGAAGACATCTGGAATTTGTGGAAGAACACCCTACAACCATCACAAAGGTTAAAGCCATTAAAAAACATATTAACTGAGTCTTCCTCTGGAAAAAGAGTATGTATTAAAATTATTACTTCTTTGACCTTTAATAATTTTAGATTATGCAGAGACTGAAACATACTCAAAATATCCATTTCCCAGAATCACCTGAGAAGCCAGAAAGCAGCAGGCCTGTATCACTGCTGTAATTGTTCCAATGCCATGTGCCATTTTAATCATTACTAATATGAGCGATTCCAATTAGGAGAGACCTCACAGCCCTGCCCTTTCCCACGCACTAGTGTTACTCAATAGAATTCTTCTTACGTTTCTCAGTCTAGGAAAAGTCTTTTTCTTTTGTTTCAGAGGTTAAAGAAATTTGGTTATCCAAGAACAGCACTACAGTTTTTATCACATGGTAAACTGGTCCTGACACACTGTGACACTTGGGTAACTTAAAACTGTTTTGTTTCAGAAAGTTTGCATGTACATAATCTGCAACAATCGTCAGGGACTTTGCCAAGTTTAATGAGAGGGGAAAAAGACATCTTGAATATGAAATAGCCAATTTACAGGATTATGAGAATAATGTATTTTACTTGATTAAAAAAAAAAAGAAAAAAACCAAAAACCAAAACCACCACCAACAAAAAACTCTTCTCCCCAGAGGTGGTTTATGGTACAGCATGAGCACATAAGTGCACCATTCCTTCCTCTGCTTTCCCAGCCATCCTACAAGCAAGTTATAACATCCTTGAACAGACTGCTGGATACTGCAAATCCATATACTGAGAAAGGTGGGGCAAAATGACAATGTCACCACTATCGCCAAACCCAAGTAATCAAAACTTCTGCATCATGCAGCTCCCACACTGTATCTAAACACCATCAATCTGAGACTGGTTTATAAACTGGAAAGGAAAACTAATGTGCGGACTTAATGAAGATTAATGTTTTTCGTTTTCTCCAGAACTACAAGGCTAGATTATTTATTTGTTAAACAAAGGCTGGCATTCCACGATGGTGACCAGATTTTAGCAGCTGGAGAATTGGGGCAGACATCGAGTGTGATGAAACTCTGTGAAACCCCAGGCTTGGCAACAGTGCCTTGTTTTTTTCCTTGTCCCAGTTCTGCTGGGAGCACTCAGACCCTCCACAATCATCTCCCATGCAGATCTTTTCTGCTCCAAGCATGGCATGCTTGAATGTATACAGCTGCCAGGCAACTTGACATTCAAGTGTCAATATGCCAGATATGAGGTCTGGAGACTTAAATGTTGAAATAAACACAGCCAAATTGTGAATATATGACTTCACATACATATGATTACATCCAAACAAATATGCTGTAAATATTTATTTTTCCTCTTACATTGCACTCTATACTGGAAAAGCAACTCATTCTCATCAGATGATATGAATATAAAATATGCATGTGTGTTTTATTTCTCAGACATACCATTAACTGCTGGGTTTTTTACTTGCACAATGCTTGAGTTCTGCATTATGGCCTTTATGAAGCTCAGAAAATTTTAAATCCCATGGGAACAATCACCTCAATTGCATCATATAAACTGGTTACAATAATTTAAGTGTAAATAATACTCTCAGAGTGCTGTTCCACATTGAAACAACAATTCATAATCAAATCTTCTGCTTCAGAGTTTCTGAGAGTTGCTTTCAGGTGGTTGAAGGCATTAATTCCACTGAATTTCACCATTCTTGGGGCACAGCTGACTAGATACGGGCAAGGTTTGCAGAGCTCCCCATTTTTCAGAAGCAAAGACTAGAACAACTAGCAAGAACATGAGCTGGTGCTCTCAGATTTTTGGCTAGTACTTCCTTTTGCAAGAGTAGGGGCCAGCTGAGTTACCATGCTCAGTGCATGGAGGCATTATCCTTCAGGTAAAACTGGCACTGTGCTTAGGGGGTTTTCTCCACCTTCCTCTTCATGAGAGCCCCGCATCCCCCATTGCGATTGGACATATATCCAGCCAGTCAATTCCTGCCACTGTGAGCGCCTCAGGCAGTGGCAGCACCTCAATCTCTCCTCTGTTCTGCCTCAAGCAAATAAACCACTTTGTTTTCACAAGGTTGAAAATTGCTAGTTTACAGGTCTCTGAGCAAAATGCAGACAGTCATCTATTTAAAACTTAATGACCTGTGAAGTAGAGAAGGTTGATCAAATGACCTTCTCAATTTTCTAGAAAACGAAAAACCAACTGTATATACAAAAGATGTTAGGATTTGTTTCAGTTCTACATACATACATCAATAATGCCAGAATGCCATTATTAACATGGCTACATGGACCCTCTGCTGCAATGGTACTGTACCAGTTGCACTGTTTAGAAAAGTCACATTAAGCTCTCAAGTTACCTCAAGCATTAGCTGAGGGTATCTGGAAGAATACTAACTCTTCTAGTGAACTGTGTTTTATGTAATTCCAGCAGCACATTGTGAAGTAGATCCCTTCTAAAAATTAACATCCATTTAAAAAAAATTCCTATTTAATTATAGTTAGCCTAGAACACTATGACCACCAGTATTCAGTTTTAATGTCAATAGCCTAATGTCTGTGCCTGTACTAAGGCATGACAGACAAGAGATTCCTACTGTTCATTTCATCAAGAAATATTAGTCCTTATGTATATTTTAGGTAGATGGAAAGAACATGGATTTTTTTTTTTTAAACAATTGCCCAAAGACATCTACATCTCCTTTAGGTGATCCAGGCTACTGGTGCAAAATTCACCTAACAGGCATGAAATCCAATGTACATCAGAATGTACTGGCAAAGCAATCCAGATAACTAGCACACATGCCAGTAGGTTACACAGTAAGTCTGAAATAAACTTCAAAAAGAAAGTCACTAAAGACTAAGAAGGCGTTAGCCTATGGTTTTCTCTGCCATGTGATACTGGTAGCACAATGCCTGAATGTTGCCAGCAGCTGATCTCAGATTCCTGAGTGTCAGGATCAGGACACCTGCCTGTGCCACACAGCTCCCCAGAAAGGACTTCCATCAAGTTTGGGGGGGTTCCTGATTTCCTTTCTTTTTTATTAACCTTGTTATATTTTATCAACCCCTTTTCTTGCCCCTTAATGTTTTTTATAAACTCTGTCACAATCATTGTAACATCTCTGCCAGCAGAGAAAGATTATTTCTGCACTCCAAATCAAGCAGGACTATAAAATCAAGAGTTGAGGTTCTGTAACAGTCCAGCCTTTGGCTTCTGTACAGCAACTTAGAAAAACAAAACACCTTGCCAACTTGTGTCTGAATTAGTTGTTACTTTCAATGCAGATGAAATCTGACAAGAACAATCAGGCTTTAAAAACATTTTTTCAACTCCAGTAGGCAAGAACTTTTTTTTTTTTTTCCAAGTCTTTTCCCTTTTGAAGACTGAGGATTAAATCTATCTTAGAAGTAAGAAGCAGAAGGAGAGAATACAGTGTGCATGCAGATGAAAACCGGCTGAAAATTAATCCTTTTACATACCATCATCTTTTTATGATCTGGAAATTCAAGGCCAAAATAGTCACCTTCAACAAGGTTCAGGTGGTTGCAAACAGCATCATGCAAAACTTTCCCTGGAGCTCTTTGCTGTAAGAAGAAAACAAAGCCTAGGGTTACAAAGATGCTTTTAATTAGTGGCAGAAAAATTATTATGCTAAGAAATTATTCAGCAAACAACACTGTCAAAACTGTTTACAAAATCAGGCGATATGCAACCCACATACCCACAGGGCAGTTGACAGTAATTACATTAGTTTTAAAGTTAAAGAATATATCCATCCATCCATGGACAGCAGCTCTGAATCCATCTTTAGTGCATTTTTATTTTTTGAGGGAAAAGTACTGTGAAGTAGAAAAGGGGGACTTGGGATAGTTTTCTTATGTCTACCAAGTCTAATTGCTACTGTGAATTTTTATTTTATCCCATGGCCCTTCAAGCCATGTCAGTTAGTGCATGCACATCTGTGAACAACACTGAAACCAGGACGTTCACAGACAGACCTGTCATACAAAACAAACAAACAAAAAAAACCCGACCAAACAAAAAAAAGACTGAGGGTTTGCTGGATGCTGCTTGATACACAACAGGCTCAAGCGCTGGGTTCTGACTTCAGATGGGCTTATCCCAAGCTTCCTGCTGGGAGGCACTGAGGCTGCTCCAGGCCGGTCTGTGCTACCCTGTCAGAGCTGGCAAGTAATTCGGAGGAGTCAAACACTCTGAAAGCCTTCCTTCTATAAAGACCAGATGTTCTAGCCCAATATTAGCTCCCGCAGCCACCGCTCTGCTGATTGTAAGAATCCTTTTCATCAGCCCATCCATTAAATCCACACCTGCAGAAAATACTGCAAATTACAGTTCACCAGCAAGTCTTCTGCAAAAACCCGTCTCTGTTTAAAAAGGCCAATCACTGAAATCAAATATTTTTGTTCCTTGGACAAATACACCAGTTTTAACTCAAGAGGCCCTGAAACACAGGTCTACACTCACTTCAGAACAAATAATAACCCATTAAATTGCACAAACCCCACTGTTACAAGAGACCAATCACATCCTGGACCACTGGCCTTGCACTCAACCTATAGGCTGGCCCTCCCCCTTTCAGCCCAGTAAATAATAAACTGAAACAGTAGTACCAAATGAAGAAAAGACAACCATTACAGGTGGGCAGACCACCTCAGAGCCTGAGCCCAGGTCCTGGCATCTCCAGGCAGTGCCCATACCAACAGCCTACTTGAGAGTGGGCAGCTGCTCAATCCCACCCCCTCCCAAACACATCATAATGCAGTCTGGTCGCTTTCTCATTGTGATGCCAAAAAATAAAGACAGGTTTTTTCCACCTAGGGTAATACCCTAGGTAGAAAAAGCATCTTTCCAAGGGTAATTTATCTAACATTCTCTAATATGAAATGTGAAAAGTAAATTCCCAGTAGTAGTGAGGCTTACACCAGAGAAATTAAAGTGATGACATTTTTCTAGGGAAAGCACAGGACGTATGTGCCACCACAGGAGCACTGCCACCCTGGTCATGCAGGACACAATGACTGACCCCTTCAGTGCTGGCTGGTTTTGAAAGTCTGAAGGGAAAAGCCAAGCTCACTTCTCCAAGAACTTGCTGAACAGGTTTTTACCCAACATATTCCCAATGCCTCTGACAGACTTAAGCCAACAGGAAGCAATATTCACTCAAGTTATTAACTGTTTGTTAGGATTTGTTGTGGCAAACATTAACCTCACGAATACTGTCAAAAAACACATCAAGAACAATTGCAGATAGAAGTACTAATTTTTTTAAGCATTCACCATACCCTTGCAGTAACTAAAGTAATTCATAGTATAATGCCAAGAGGATACAAAGAAGGAAGGAAAAAACAGACATCTGCTTTACTAGATAGAGCACTTTTGATCTGATGCAATGATATCCAAAATATGTCTTAAGTGCAAATGTATTTGAATACACTCACTTCATGTTTCCCAACTTCATTAAACCAAAAGCATCCCCAGTGTTCACCACCCAGCCTGCATTGACTACTGTGCCTTTTATGTCAGTTCTAACAGAAAGCTTCCCAAACTTTCCACTCCATCTATCACTGTAGGTAGGCACAAACAAATATGTACCGTCTCAATGAAAGAGCTTCCTGCTAAGTGCATGTCACTGGAGGCAACATTAGACTGAGTGTAATAATGATATTACTTTAGTGCTATGAAAACACACCTAAAACACACCTACAAATTATTTAGAAGTAAATACTCCTGCTTCCGGACTAGTCTCAGGTCTTCACAGTTTGGCTGGGGCTTCTATAGAGGAAGAATGGGTTTATCAGTTACCCTCACAGCAAGAAGCTTTCCTACTTGTGCACAACCAGAGGAATGGTAACATGCCTGTGAGTATGTATGTATGTCTAGCTAAAGTATTTGATGGACCTCTGTCTGAGAAAGACCAAACTTCATCTTTCCTCACAGGAAAAGAAACTGTCTCTGAGTGGAGATTTTTGACCAACAGGAAAAAAGGCAGAGAGCCCACCTGCATTACCGTACCAGACAAGGTTAGCTGAGGAGAGCACGGCTGTCTGATCTCGGACCATGAGTAAAAGCATCTGATTAAAACCTGCTGACTGCTTTCGTAAAGGTTTTTTTCTTATAGGCATTTAAACAGTGGAACAGCAGTCTTGTAGTATTTCTGTCACCTGGCATTTTCTCTGGAGTATGCCTCAATAAAATGAAATGCTTCTTACTCTAGTATTTGTAATTATTATTATTTTAAACTCTTCTTAGCTTTGATCAGTCTACCTCAAAATAAAATCTGACAGTTCTCTCAAAGGAAATGCTGTGCATATGAAATCTGCTGAGATTTAGAGCCTGATGAAACGTTGGTCTTGCAGGACCAGAAGGAGAAGTACAACATCCACAAAAGCTGGAACTCACAAGGTTCCAAAGAGATGTTGATTCAGTGCAGTTCCATGACATCCCTACTAAAAAATTTAAACACAATAAATTAAAAGCTCAGTCTACTGGGTATGGAAGCAAACCAGGAGTCATTCAGGGCGCAGAAAATACGAGCTGACAGAGGGAGCATTCAGGAATGAGTGCACCACACCGATGACATCATCTGAAGTCAACAGTTGTGCCTGACTTAAACGTGGTTACAAGGCCTACGAGAAAATACAAGTTTTCCACAGAACTTGGAAGGCATTTTCCAACCATCAGGCATGGCCCTGCTGCCATGCCTCAGACAGCAACTACTAGGCAAGCTTCATTGGCTCCTGTTCCACAGCCCCGTGGCAGCATCTGCACAAACCAGAGCTTGGCTGCTTTCCCTGCTTCATGCCAGCACCAGTCTGCTGCATGGAGACACTGACATGGAAGCAATGAAGGCTGGGGGCAAGACTATCCCTCCAGACCACTTGCTGCCACAGACACCACCACCCTGTGAGGCAGCAAGGGAAACGAAACAGCAGGGCATGGTGTGCTGGTGGAATACAACTGGGAGAAGGTCACATGCAACCCCCCAGAGCTGGGAAGTACCTGCAGCAGGTGGCAGTCCCCTGCTCCTGTTTCTATTGACAGCCAGATTCAATGAAAAAACATTGCAGCTCCAGAGAGCGATTCTTCCCACCCCAAGCCAGCCATCTGAGCACACTGGCAGGGAACTTTTCCTGAGCAATACAGGTGTCTCTTCAACCCTGACAACACGGAGCCCTGGCATCTGTTTTAACAGACATGAGGTGAGCCCCAGCCAAACTGATATACCAGAGAATCACTATTTTTCTCTCGATGTGGTATTTACTTATGCCAAAATAATATTATAAATTTATTACAAAGAAAAGAAGCTCAC
>WEKY01027197.1:0-19369 GCA_013390045.1 Picathartes gymnocephalus
TCACATTAAAAAAATGGAAAAGAGTTTAGGGCTTTCAAGACAAATGTGTTTTGAGAACAAAAATAACAGTTTATAATACCGTCTTTTGTTGGCCACTTTTTACTATTTAGACTATGCTGGTACTCTCAAGATATTGATAATCTAAGACATTAATAATACAGTAGTAGATTAAAAAATCAAATCTTAATTTCTGCTAAAAATGCCGTGACAATTACCAAATTTAGCAATTTGTAATACCTGATTATGAGCTGTACTCCAGCAATTTCAGTGGTTTGAGAAGTTTACAGTTATTTCAGTGTTCTATTATAGATTCATAAATCCTTAATTCATAAGTCATTTACTATAAGAGAGATGGAATTTTCTAAGGGGAAAGCTTGTTTTGCATTGTTTCACACTATTTTAATAGCACACATATACTTCTAAATGTTTGTTATTCTATGAGAACATAAGCAGGAGCAGACCACTCTGCATGCACCAGCTATACCACACAGAAATAATGGTACCTTATGATATTTGAAATAGTTTGGCAACCCAGTTTAATAGATCTGCACTAAGTATATACTCTATCCATCACTTTTTATGCCCATAAATGCTAAGAGTGCCATCTATTTCATCCTTATGGAAAGACAGAAACTAGAATATCTTTGGCAAAACATTCACTTTGTCAGTGGCCAGTCTTTTTCATCATGGACCTGCATGTTTTCTCTCCAACACTTCAGATGTCTGTTTACTAAAATGATAATTTACAATTTGTAGCTTCTAGGTTATCCTGAGCTTTAAATTTTCAAGTATGAGATAGAGCTTGTTGCACATTTGTACTCCAGTATTTCACAGGGAATAGTGATTCCACTACATGCTTACCAACAGCAGTTCAGTGGTGGTGCTGTGGTCTTTAATGTCCAGCACTTTTGTGAAGTTCTGGATTTCTTTACCTATTCATTTCAGATCATGTTAAAGTTTATCATCATATAAAGAGCATTTTTGATGCTATTTTTAATTATCTTATTATGCACGAAAAGGCTTTATGGTCAGTAAAGGCAATGGGTTGGAATGGAGATTAATGGGCATCCTTAGATAATTCTGCAATTTAATGTAAACATCTTTCAAAACTAGAAAAAAAGCATTTAGTTATTCATTTTAAATTTGCATTTAGTTATTCATTTTAAATTTATTTATTTTAAACAAAGGGATGTAACCCTAATGAGAAAATTCTTCCTCATGAATTGCAGGGTTTTTTAGCATGTAACCTCCTGAATAACTTTAAACTATTGAGCTAATAATGCAGTTTTTCCTTCCTTCTATGCAGTGCTTCAGAGAGACAGGCTTTTTTTCAAAGACAGAAAAGGTAGAGAGGGTTTTTCCCCACTTTTGATATGCTTCCAGTGATGCTTGTACCAACCATTGAAAAAACTAACTTTTGATAACTTAACATTTTACAGATTTTAACTAAAACACTGTTGTAAAAAACAGATGAGGGTCACAATAAAAGAACTAATCTGTGTTCTGTGTTCTGTTTCTTTCCAGTAAAAAAATTTAGTGATATACCTGTGTCCTTGATCGCCCACACCCACACCCATTTTTTGAAACAAATCTGTCCTAGTAAAGAATGAGTACAAATTTGAATCAATGTTGAAATCCTATCCTCTAGAGATCTGTGATGCTTTAAAGAAAAAATACTTTTTGTCTTGAAAGCGTGCACTGAGCTACTGTTATTGAAAGGAGAGAGAAACTAGTGCATTTTTAACATTAAATAGACTCTTTTTCTAATTGACTTTAAATCTGAGCAGGCACAAGTTTAATAAATAATTTATGTTTCTTCTTCTTCAGAGACAGCCTAATCTTCATGCTGAAATCTGTCATTTTTCATATCTAAAATTTGCCCCTTCTGAAAAGTAGCCTCTGAAATTAATGAGTGGGTAGGTTTTTTTTTAGTTCTAACAAAATGCTTTTTCTTTTAAGGATCTGATTAATAACTTGTCATGTATGTCAAAGGGCAAAATCAGAGGAACAAGTTATTTATTTTTAAAGAGTAAGTTCTTTTATATGAACCCTTGTGCAATAAATCTCGCCCATTTCAAACTATGGGGAATTTACAGCTCTGTTGCATGAAGAGCTAGCAGAAACTTCCAGACTATTTTCTGTGTCCATTCCCACTGCCTGCTCAGTGCCTGCATACCTTTAGAGTATGCAAGTAAGATACAATTGATTTTTCAAAAGTCAACTGTTAAATGAATTGTGCTTTCCTAAACCCTACAGAAAATTCCCATGAGAGTACCAACTGTTGAAAAGGAGAGCGCAATGTCCATATTATATATATGCTATCACTTGATTTTGTTCACAAAAAGAAGACTCTAGAGATTTGTGGAGATTTTTGAAAGCTGTAGTTCCTATGGCTTATCTTATAAAATAGAGTTGCCATGTAATAGAAGAGATACCTTCTGCTTCTGTAACAGGTCATGTGCCTGTTACATGTGATAGAACACTGTTTCTGGTTCTGTCATTGCCCAATAAAAAATTCTGAGGAATAAAGTTTGAGCAGAGAAAAACAAGAAAAATACTGTATGCTGTTAAAAAACAGAGTTCTACCCAAATTGGGATATTATACCTAACTTATGGTTTACTGTCATCTCTGCTTCTTCCACTTCCTATAATTTCTGGGAATCATTCCTTTCACTGAACCAAAATCTGCCTAATTTTCCTTCAACACTGTTTCTTTCCTATTTAGTATTTAAATTGTTTATTTATGTATCCTTCTGTCAGCTTCACTTCATGTCTGCTATTACAGCCTACAAAAATAACTACACCACACTGTATCTTTCCAGCAGCCTGATAATCTGCAAGATGAATTTTACCAGGAGATCCCTAGATTTAATAACTGTATTTTTTTATATTCATGACTTAGGTTCAACCCATATGTGACTGTCTTAAGTTTCCCTTTTTGTCTAAAGCTGCTGTGGCATGCATGCAGTTCCGCATTGTCATATTGCCTTGGAGTACACAGGTCTGAGTCAGTTCCAACGTGAGGACACTTTTCCGACACGGTTGCTCAGTTAGCAAGAGCTATTAATGGAGTTTCTGGATGGTGAGTAGCCTGATACTCGACAGCTTTGTGTGGAGCCATTCAATGATTCATCATCTTTCCCTCTGGGACTCCTTGTGAACCACACTCGTTGGTAGAGCTGGCCTTCTCTGTATCATACCAGAGTTCTTCTACATTACAGGCCAGAAAGAAACCTGTCCTTAAATCACTGCCTACAGCCAGGACACCATTCAGCACCACAAATGCAATACACTACTTTTGCTTTTGATGGGGTAGTGACTGCAGCAGCAGAGGCACGGATTCTTGCCTGATGACAGCTGTATGTATCCTGACACAGCTATATCGAGACTCTCTGTGCCAGGTGCGTGTCTTAGGTTACAATGTAGGATGTAACCAAGAGTATATATTCTAACACCATCTGTTAAAACCAGGTGGAGCAGTGTTCTTTACCTCTTCCATGACCCATCCTCCCTCCAGGGGCACATCTCATGTTAATGGGTCATTGGGTCTTACTGCATGACTGATAAAAATTACATCATCCCATTGTGAGATGCTCAGCCCAGGGGAAGGAACCAAGCATCCCTACCTGGATATAATCTGAGATTTCAAACACCACAAGCAGCCTTTTTCCACTGGATTCCCAGAAGAAGAACAGACTTTTCTCGACCAACACTGGACCTTCAGAGGAAAACCACATCCTTTACAGGATCACTGCTTCAACAGAACCACATCTATTACTCCAAGAGGACTGCAGCCATCATCTAATTGGACTGCTACCAACACCCTGACCAATAGCCTGGTTGGACTGCTACCATACAACCCAGTGTCAGGTTGTATTCTGACTCTGTCAGTGTTTTTGTACTATTGCATTTATTTTAATTTTTCTATTAAATTGTAGTTCTGACTTGGAGTGTCTCACTGGTTTGCTTTCAAACTACCGTGAAACTTCTTGTCCACTAATGGTCACATTCAGGAGGAATAGGCATCTGTAGAGATGGAATGTCACCAGGCTAGCTCAAGGCAAAAACTCACAATTGTTGTGCTTTTTGTGAAGAAGCTACTTCTACCTGTGTAACAGAATCAGGAGAATCCAATTGTGAAGAATACACTCTGGGCTATTTTATGCAAAATCCTGTACTTGTTCTACAAAACTGTGTTGTTGAATTGATACCAAAACACAGTAATTCCCCAAACCTTTTGTTCTTCACCTTTTATCCTTTTTTTATTTGTTCAGAACTCCTGACATTTGAAGACTACAGTTTTGAATTATTTTTCAGACCCCAGGATTGCAATTCAATTGCCTTCTAATTGGTATTTAATAACTTAATAATCACAACATACTGATCACTCAATAAAGAAAATACAAGTGACTAAAAGCAATGCAAAACATAAAATTACCAAAAAGCATACAACAATTTATGTTCAACTACCAAAGCACAATTTTAAAATGGAAAGGATGAGAGACACACTGAAAAGTTATTTGCCAGGATCATTTGACTGGAAGGGATCATAGTGTAAGTTGTGCCACCGTCTAGCCAATTCCCACTGGTGGCTACCTGTGTAGTTCTTTTTAAGGGGTATGAGATATGAGGAGATGTTGGGGAGGTGTAAGAAAAGGGCCACAGAAGACAAGCATCTACAGTATAATACAGCAAGAGAAAATACAGTGGTAGGAGACACTGAGATGCTCACTGGCTGAAATAGCTCTTTTATCACTTTCCTTAGCTTCTGTTGTTCCTCCCACTCTCAAGTTGGTGTAGTGAACATATGCAAGAAGGACAGACTGCTAGTGCTGCTTGGCTCCACTCCAAAGCTGCATGGAACACTCTCCTCACTCCCAAACGGCATGTGTTTGCTTTGTCATGTCTTCCCTCACTGCTTCCACATGGTGGCTTTCACGATAGATTAGTCATCCTCCTAAAGGTAGCATTTGTGGCAGTGTGTGGCTGCATCTACACCTGTCATGACTCTTTAGAAAGGAGGGGAAAATTGTTAATGTTCTGTCCCCTGCTAGACAAATAAATAGGTCTTCTTCCAGCAGGAGTAACTTTTGTTACATGACTACATCCCGCTGTTTTGGCCAGTGCCAGTGATTGCCAGGCTCTTAACTTTATTGTCTGTGGGATGGCAAACAGGCAGTCGAGTTCAGTTGGGGAGAAGAATGAAGACACATTGGTAGTGACAGCTATGAAGTGCCTGCACATTCCTAAAATACAGGCAATCCCTGTTACGGGAGAAGGGCTTTACTCCTTACATGAAGACAAGCAACTGGTCCACAGGGAAAAAAATAGAGGGAAGGATGGTTTGCCAATGATTTACTTTTTGTAGAGTCCCAGAACAGATGGACCACAATAGAACTAAAGGGAATAAGAAGAGCAGCAGCATCTAATGGCTCCACTGAGGATAGCTTTTAATTTTCACATACGTTTGTTTCAAATAACATGACATTGAGCATTCTAAGTCAGCAAAAGTGATCCTTTATTGAAGCCAAGACTAACATGATTTTTGTTATATACACAGCATGCTCTGGAAATTAGTGAAATCAGTTACTTCGAGAAGCAAATATAAGAAGTTGGTTCTCTGCTGTAAACTAAAGTTCAGTTCTGATCCTCCTGAGCAGCATGAGGAACACTGTCTGGATTCACATGTTCTTGCCTCAGCGCGGGTCTGGGGTGGTGTACAAGCCAGCAATGGCCACAGCAAGAGTAGTGTACAGCATGGGCATGCAGGGCACAAGATCAGCGGCAGTACTAGGCTGGCTTTTGGCAAAACGACCACAGTCTGGCTGTGCACCACCTACCTGTTTCCTTCTGCAAATCAGATATTGCCCTGGAACTCCTTCCTCTCCTCCCAAAGAGGTGAGATCTTTAAAGAAGAATTCCAAGTATCCTGCTACAGTTCTGAAACATAGTGAGAAAATCTAAGTGTAGAGCTTCAGAAAGTAGTCAGGATTCTCATACGAAGGGCACATTCACCAGACTGTGAGAATTCAGTGTTATCCTTGTTAGGTGACTCCAGGGGCTTGGTTTGGTGATGCACTGTCTCCTGTAAGTCAGCTAACCTGGTTCTACTCAGAAAAGACTGCTAGCGTAACTTCTGATAGTAGAACTGGCAAAGCTGCCCCACTCCCAGAAAAAGACTAATGCTACAGCTTCAGACTATTAAAACAGTCTTATATTAGCTCAACACTCTCTATGCTGGAAACAAAGAGATTTTGATTCAGTCATCTGTACAGTGAAACTGCAATTATTTTCTTGGGGAATTAGGGCTTTGTTGATTATACGAACGAGAGGTGAAATGGAAGTCTGCATGTATAGTTCTGCAAGCTGCTATGATTTCTGACCTTTCTCCTATTTTTTCCATGTATTTTTCTTCTAAATTGATGTAAAAGATTTTGGGAAATAATGCAGCTCATGATCTTCAAGTATTACATTGAAATGCCTGTTTGTCACACGTCTGTTCCCTCCCCTAAAGTTAAAATCTTTCCAAAATTTTGCAAGTAAATGTCTTTTCTGTAAAGTCTAGAAAAATGTTCTTGCTATTTCAAGTTGTTCCAGGAGCTACTATGGGATAACTCTTCAGGTAAAATTTTACCTTACAGACTAGATGTCTTCTGCCTAAACTTTTGCAAGACTTTACAATTGGTATTTGCACATGATCTAATTCGAAGTTGTAACTTATACTACCACAGAGTTCTACTCCTCATTTCTACTATGTGAGTTTCTAGCAGTCGTCCAGTCTTCCATGCCAGTAATTCTGCCCGGCTTCTGCAGTCTTAGCTATGCGCTTATGTGGCACATGGACACTTGTCATCCCCACATTCTTCTAACCATCATGCTTGCATTTGATGCTGGAAAGACTGTTCCACTTTATGAGAGGAAACACTCTTTAAAAGAGTTAAAGCTTAAAGTTTAAGCTTTGTTACAGCTTCGTTTTATTATTTGGAGGTCCATTCTCTGTAAAATTGTGATCTATTTCATTGGAGCAGACTACTGATCAAGACAGACCTCTTGATGGTCTACTGAGCACTTGAACATTTTAGACTGAAAAAACCTGATGGATTTTCTTGTCAGCTCGTCTGAGCACTCCTCACCACCATCTGAGGTTGGCACAAACATTGCAAATCCGACAAGTCATAGAAAATTGAGAGAACCAGGGTCTGAAAGAATAATATGAAGTCAGTTCCTTACACAAGATTTCTTAAACACAAATATCCCAGTATAGCACACACAGAAGCAGCTTGAACTCTTCTTTCCGAGGAAACAGTCGATTCAGATTAAGATAATTTTGTTTGCTAAGAAAGCCTCTGGTTATGAGTTATTGAAAAGCATTGAATTAAACCAGTTCCAGAAGGCTGGAGAATTTTCAGTTAAGAAAGAGATTTTTATCTGAAGCAATTCACTCATTTTCTACTAAGAGTTATTTTTCAATAAACTTACTAGCATTTTATAAATCAGATTTATGGATTTATGAGCTATTTCTTGTAACAGAATTAGAAACAGTTAATTGCAAGTAGGTAATTCTAAAAAAAAAATTAAATTCTACCATTTGGAAAGCACAGTGTCAAGAGGGTTTTTTTGAGGGTGGGCACCCTTGGCTAATCATGTCTTTTTTCTAACTCAAACTCTGCAAACTGATTATAGTTGGTTTGAAACCAAGAAAGCATCATTCCCCACACCTTTTGTTCTCAATCTTTTTTACTTGTGAAAGATGAGGAAAATGACAATGTCAACCCTCAGCATCAAATGATGACCAGTTATATTGCCCATGTGGTTCATGTATAGTAAAAACTACTCAATTAGCTGGATAGATAAATTAATTTTCATTTTCTATTAACTTTCAGTCAGTTGGTATATCCCAAAATTAACACCTATAGCTGAATGGTAGAATTTATAGTAGAATTTGCTACCTAAGTTCTACCTTTTAATCATAGAACACTCTCATTTGGAAGGGACCCACAAGGATCATCAAAGTCCAACTTTTGTCCCTACGCAGGACACGACAAAAGTCACACCTTATGCCTGAGAGCATTGTCCAAATGCTTCTTGAACTCTGTCAGGCTGTGACCACTTCCTTGGGGGCCTGTTTGAGTGCCCAGACACTCCCTGCATGAAGAACCTTCTAATTCCAACCTGACTCAGCTTCAGGCCATTCCCTCGGGTCCTGTCACTGGTCACAATAAAGAAGAGATCAGTGTCTGCCCCTCCTGTTCCCCTCATGAGGAAGTTGCAGACTGCAATGAGGTCTCCCCTCAGTCTCCTCTTCTTCAGGCTGAATAGACCAAGCAACCTCAGCCTCTCCTCCTATGGCTTCCCCTCCAGACCCTTCACCATTTTCATCGCCCTGTTTGGACACTCTCCAATAGCTTTATATCTTTCCTATATTGGCCAAAAGTGCCCTCAGCACTCGAGGTGAGGCCGCCTCAGAGCAGAGCAGAGCAGAGCAGAGCAGAGCAGAGCAGAGCAGAGCGGGACAATCCCCTCCCTTGCCCAGCTGGCGATGCTGACCCTGATGTCCCCAGGACACGGGTGGCCCTCCTGCCTGCCAGGGCACTGCTGGCTCACCTTCAACTTGCCATCAGCCAGGACCCCCAGGTCTCTTTTCAAAGTGCTGCTCACCAGCCTCCCATTCCCCAGTCTGCTGGTACATCCAGGGTTGCCCCATCCCAGTGCAGAATCCAGCACTTCCCCTTGTTAAACTTCACATGGTTGGTGATTGTCCATCTCTCTAATTTGTCGAGATCTCTCCGCAGGGCCTCTCTGCCCTCAAAGGAGTCAACAGCTCCTCCAATTTAATGTTGTCAGCAAACTAATTTAGTATTCCTTCGAATTCCTTTGAATATGTTGAAGTAGAACCCTGCGGAACCCCACTAGTGACTGGATGCCAGCCTGATGTTTTTGTAAAATAGGTACTATTCTTTCCAAAGAAAACATCCCATTGCAGTTTCATAATTGCCTTGAAAGGCATACGAGAGATTATTCCTCTGTAACTGTGCACAAACTATTATCAGAGAAATGTCAAATGTGATTTGAACCATCAACAACCACACAGGAAAATGCATTCTTTTCAACTAAACTTTCATTCATTCACGCATGCATGCATTCATTCATGTTTAGCTCAAAGAGAAGCAAATACATAGTTGTCAGTGCACGCAGCATTTGGACTATCAACATATATTGAGCTATGATATATATAGCCATGCGTGAGTATTGGAAAACAACACGACTTCATGTGCTGTCAACATAACTGAGTTATATGTATGATTGGGACAAATACTGCAATGTACTCTTGTTGGTTGTGCAACAGCTGCCTTTTATTTTTTTTTAAAGTATTTTACACTTCACAGCAACCAAGAAGTTGAAAGTGTTTTGCTTAGAAGCTATGCTTTTATGATTTCTCCCATTTCCATACCATTTTATGTCTGACAGTACTTCACAAAAACTGAGAAACTTCTGCTAAAATCACAGCAGACCTTGAAGCAAGTATTGCTTTCTCTACTGATCCATGCTAAATCAATTCTCATGTACAAGTAGCATTCTTCCTTACCTGCTGACAGAACAGCCCCATTGTAATGACTGCCAGCATAAAGATCAGAGTAAGGATACATGTAGAGCTATTAAAAATCATAGAACTGCTAACACTAGTGTGCCTCACAGTTCATCTAGATTATTACGTGGGAAAAAAAAATACACATTTGAACAGCAAAAAGGAACAGGTTTATTGTCATAGCAATTTCATTTTGTCTGACCTGCCTCAAACCTCTTTTTAATTTTTTTTGTATTTAAATGAAAGTTCAAATAAATTCTTTAGAAAGCATGTCAAGAAATTCAGAGTTTGCTGGTTTTGAAAGGGTTGCATCAACGTAGACTCTTTTGGTAGCATTGAATTTCACATTTCAACCATAGTTCTGAACCAAAGGTGCTCCTTCGCATTTATTTGCGTCTTTAGGACCAGGTTGTTCAAACTGCACCGTCAGCATTTCTGCGAAAGTATTTAAAAATCTTCTGAACTGCTGGAAATGCTTGAATAATTTCAAGAGGCCTTTTTACTACTTCCTCCCACGGAAGTGGCATTTTATGACCGTGGTTCAAAGTCGTCCCTTACCTACAGTCCTTGTCGAACCTTTGTACAAGACACCTGAGCGGTCAAAATATGGGTAAACTATTTACCATGCCAACAGGAGGCGGGAACGAGAGTAAATTCGTGTTTTATCAAGTAAGGCTTTCTGACTCCCTTCGCACGTCCACTTCACTCCCCAAACCAGAGCGGCTGCCCCGACCCCCTCTGAGGGGTGCAGGATCGGAGGGCCGGGGAGGCCGCACGGGCTCGTCTGGGGCCGGGACACCCGCGCACAGCTGCCCCGCCAGAGAGCCCCGGGCCTCCTTCCCCCACGGCTCCCCGCCAGCGATAAGTACCGAAGGCGCGGGACACAACCCCCTCAGCCCGGCAGGAACAGCTGGGAACACGAGGACGGGCCCTAACTGCAGGCCCTCCCACCAACAGCCTATGCCTAGCCCTCAGCCAGCCCAGGAACCAGCTCTTCTCGCATTCCTCCCTCCTGTCGCCGCGGGAGCTGCCCAGCTGAGGGATGAACTCCACTCCCGCCCACCCCGGGCGTAGCCGCTCCGCCTTCATCCCTTCCTGCCTCCCAGGGCCGTCCCACCGGTAACTTCACTTCCGGGGCGGCCATTTTGGGCGGTGCGTGGCTGGTCGGTGTGGCGGGGCGGGCTCGGCCCGGGCCGTGGGGCTGTGACAGGGGCTGTGCCACCGGCTGTGACAGCGCCCGTGACAGCGCCGGGGGGCACACCTGCGCCGGGCACTGTCGGGGCGCCGCCGCAGGGGCAGAGCCGCCGCCCGGGGACCGCAGCCCGCGCCATGTCGGACTTCGACAGCAACCCCTTCGCCGACCCGGACCTCAACAACCCCTTCAAGGTAAGGGGGCCGTGAGGTTTCCTCGGTGCCGGTCTGCGCCGAGCCGCAGGCATCCCGCGAGAGGAAGCAAGCAACGAAGGAAGGAAAGGGGGGAAGAGAATAAGGAAGGAAGGGCCCCGTGGGAGCTGCGGGCCGGGGTCTCTGCCCTCAGCGGGCCACGGAGGCTCGGAGTGGGGATGGGGGCAGGGCGCGGAGGATAAACAGCCTTTCACAACTTCAGGGCTCCGTGTTTCCTTCTCTAGCTAAAATAACACAAATCGTATTTCAGATGTGCTATTTCGATGGAAAAAAGAGAAAAGTAGGGTTTTTTTTGTTTTGACCCTAGCTTTGTGCTAGGGGTAAAGCTACTGCAGTCTTTTTTCTTTCATCTGATTGAGCCAAATAGTTAAACTTAGTGAATTTACCATTTTCTTCTTCTCTAGCCTCCTCCCACCCCCTTCAAGCTTACTGGTTCCCTTATCTTAAGTCTGAAATAATCAGGGTACCAATGACTGGGCATGAATTCTGTGCTGCATCTCAAGCTACTTTGTTGTAATGTACTATAAAGCTTTTAGGCTTTGCACTGTTGACTTGTCATACAGACAATTCTTTTTTCACTTACTGTTCGGGCTTCAGCTGTCAAAACGAACTGACCTCTCTGGATACTTCTCCTCCTGTTTTTTTCTTTGTTATTTGAATCTAGTTCAACTAACTTCTTAAGCTGACTACTTTGATAATATTACTGAACTTCTTGCACACACTTTAAAGCACACAGATAGGATATGGCAGTGAGTTTAGAATGTCAGCTGGAATAATTAAACTTTTAAAAATTGAGCTGTCATATTTCAGGCCAAGCTTACTTCTGTCCACATAGATGCTGGAAGCACAATGTTCCTAACAAAGCATAACGTTCCTTTGTTCATTAGCGTCGGTCTGAATCATTAGTTTAGTTTTTATGGTCATAAAACATAGGTGATAGTATTCATTAGGCTAGAATTCCTTAGGCTAAGATCTGTTTTCATTTGTTATGTGCAGTGCAATGACCTTCCAGTGAACACAAGTCCTGGTGTTGAGTCTGCTGCCAACTATACTTTGGGCTGGTACCAACATCAGTGAGCAGTTTTTTTCGGCACCAAACCTGAAAAGGTGTTGTTCTAGAATGCGTCTTCAGCAACACAAATACATGATGCTTTTCCACATACTTCCATCCTTCTTGTATATAGTTAATCAAATAACATGTAGCAAAATCCAGGGCAGTAAGGGGTATTAGACACAGCATAGCTGCCTCTGCAGTGCTCATCAGGCCGTGTAACTGGTCCCGTGTAAGGCTGGGAGACCTAAACTAGGCACACACCTGAGTTATACTTCCAGTTGGAAGGTACTGCTTAAAGTGCAAAAGCATATTCCAGTTTCTCTTCAGAGAAAGAGTTCTGTTGTAACTGTTGGGCAGAATCCATGCTCTGCTTCTCATCTGCTGTGCATCATGATAAAAGGACTCTGTAACAGTTTCTTTTGAAGCTCTCTGTTTGGATTTCTTCATTTGCAGAAGATGGTTCAGGAAAGCTGTGTACTTTTTTCAGAGGCTTTTTCCCCTTCCTTCAGTCTTTGCTAACTTCCATCACATTCTACTGCCCATAAAAGGTAATCTTGCATACCTTTACTTACCCATGCATTTAACTTGAAGGGGCAAAAGGCCTCATGTATAAGCCAAAGCTTGATAGCCATCTTGTTGGCAGAACAGCTTTGAAATTAGTGGGTATTAATGCATGTATGTCTATGTGTTTTAAAATACTTCATGCACAGAACCGGTATTTCCAGATGGACCCTGACAGCCTAAGGAAACACTCTATCCTAATGTACTCATATTTTTGTCTTTGCTTGATAATTTTATGTACGATGTGATTAGTTGTTTTCCTTGCTTTTGAAGCTGCTTCCTGTGCTAATGTAAAATCACAAAGTAGTATGGCAGAGAAGGGGTGGGAAGGCACCATCAGGTGGAAGAGTTGTTGCCAAGGTCTAAAGATAGATCCTTTCTTTTCTTCAACCTTTTAGTTTTACTAACTGTCTGTGATCTACATGGGATGTTTCCTGTGACTGTTCTTACACTTTTTAATAAAAAGATTAGAAGAGAACTTCTTGCTTGATGTTGAATCAAATAAAAGTGTTCTCTGGAAAGATAAAGGTAAAGCATAAACATCTAGTATGCTCAGTATTTTGGGTAGTTAATACTTTTGGAAGTCTAAAAGTAAATTACCTGCGGGAAAAACTGAAATTAGCTTACCTGGATTGATCATGAAATGCTGGGGATTTTGAAACAAGTGGCTACCTAACCTTTGCAATTTTTTTTTTAGTTTTTTGTTGCTTCAAAAAAAGCAACAAGGTGGAACTGAATCCAGCATCAGATATGCTTTTGAAGTCATAGTCTAAATAAATGTCCCCTGAATGCTATACCCAGAAAGCCAAAAGATGGGTTTTTTTTGAAAGATGGAGGGTACTGAAACAAACAATAAGTGTCATGGTAACATTTACAAGCTTTTGATCATGTTAAAGTTGTGCAGAAGAAAATGCATCCATATACCATACAAATGAAGATGTGAGAATCCTTTTATAATACAGTGTATCAGTAGTGTGAAGAAGTACACGGTGTAACCTCAGGGAAGCAGGCTAGTAATGAAGTCTATTAATTTTGGTTACTAAGAAGTACTAGTCATAGCTTGTGAGTGTGAATTCACACTTTGTAAAGTTCTCACTTACAAATGGTGCAGTCTCACAGCACCCAAACAGGGTGAGCAGAGCAGATGTGGTGATGGTAACTGCATTCAGTGCTAGGCAGGTCTATAGAGAGAGACAGATCTGAGCCCAAGTTAGAAAGCCAAGCCAGAGTCAGGATCACGTCCAGCGAAAGTAAACAGAATCATCCAAGAGTCCTCTGATGACCACGTAAGGTCTTAATAAGAAGTGAGGGTCTGACCACTCATGAGGAGTTTGGGAATCCTCAAGGTCCTGACAGTCTATCTTGAGTAGGGCAGAGCAGCACAAAATAGATTTTGTGTGACCAAACAAAGGCTCTGAAATAGCAGTCTCAAAATTCAGTGTAAGTATCATTTACTCTGAAACAATCAGCAGTTCATCTACAATAAAAATTGTTGATTCTGTGTTCTTGGTTTGATTTTTTTTTCCTTTTATAAGTGAACAATCCTACTACTCAGAGGAGTTTGTTTAAGTAGAGCTATGAATTTCACAGTCCTTTGGATCTTGGCTGACAGACTGCAAAAGGTTTGAAAACTGACTGTTAATTATCCAAATATGTGAAACAGCTATTTTTTGGTGCCTGTAGAATGAAACCATAAAGACTGAGTTGTATGATAAATTCTTTTGCGTCAGTTCATGTGATGTGTTTAGCTCTGAGCAGATGCATGTATTTGACACCATAGAAATTATGATAACCCTGAAAACTAAGATACATTTCTGTTCAATGTGAATGGTGACATTCAGGGAAAAGCCAAACCACTATGTGATAGGAAGATTTTTTTTTTTTTTTCTTGATCAGTTGTAGTGTGGGAGGGCACAATCAGAGAAGATCTGAAATGTATGTAGTGTTAAGTATTTGAATAGTTTCTTTGAGTGGGATTAGGTATCCAAACTGTGGTTACCTGTGAGTTGTTCCTCCAAAAAGACATAGATCTTATGTAGCTCTGTCATGACTGACATTCTTGTTTGGATGGCTGAGATGCTCTGTCACACCCACAGATGGCACTGAATTGCTCCCACTGAGGTCGCAGGATTGCTTGAGTCAGTAGAGCTAAGTACAGAAGTAATTCCAGTTATAAGTTGGATATTACACTTAATCTTGACTCACATGAGTGCAAATTAATCTCCTGTCTGGTTTGGTAGGAAATACAACCTGGAGGTTTGAGACTGAAAGCAATTGTGCAAATGACTGCTACCTTCTGTGGCACCAGAATCTGTACAGTTTATACCATGGTTGCTGAAGTGAAACCAAAGTGATAGGAATTTACAGGAAGAAAAAGAAGTCCTGATATTTTTTTTTTTTTTTTTTGAAGGATTGGGGGCCTTATTACATAAAGTGTGCAGCTTTAATATGAAGGAGTTGTAACTGAGTTTTAATTCTTGTATCTGACTATAAAATATTGAAGTTCTCTGTCTTAAAGTTAGTAAAGGACATAAAATACAGATATTTTTTCTGACTTTTACTGTCTGGTTTCCCTTCATGTCTTCAAATATTACAAATATTTTAGATTTTCACTGAAGTGTTAGCACATATTGCCTGGTGTTATTATTGCACTCTATACTGAGATTTAGCATTACAAAGGAATATACACTTACCAGAACTGGGAGAGGACAATGATTTGAGAACAGCTTTGAGATGGAGGAGATACTTTGTTAGGCATCCACTACTCCATTGCAAGATGAGGCTGGTGCAAACTTCAGGACAAATTTGGCCTTGTCAGCCTCTGAGTTCTTTTAGGTTTCAGGGGTGGGGACCTTGCCTTGCTCGGTAGCTCAGAATGCTTCACAGCTCTGCTTTGATGTGATGAGTGTGGCATATAACAGGCACTATTCAGAAGACAAGTACCAGAAAACCCGGTGGGCTTACTTTTGCATCATCCTATTTAATAATTGTGTTCTGGCAGAGTGGGAAAGAAAGTTATTTGAACATCATTTCATAAGAGGTATGGGAAAATGGCTGATAAGTGATCGATATGTTAATCTCAAAAAACTTGGTATTATGAAAAAACTGTTGTGTGGCTACCTGGATATTTTTATTATTTTTATTATTATAAGTCCAGAAATATTTTTTTATTATTATAAGTCCAGATTTTTTTTACCAAATATTTATTCAACCTGTATGAATTGCAATTTCAGGGGCTTAATCCGGCAGTCTTATGCATCTGAGAAGTACTCTAGGACCTATTTGTGAAAAGTGTGATGGATAATTTTCTCTTTTGTCAAGAAATCAAATAGTCAGACCAACAGTTTCAGGTATTTTGTGTTGCATTTTTGTTTAGTTTTCTGACCCAGTGGTGTTACTTTAGGGAGTACTTCCAGAGAGCAGGAGGTACAACTGTTACTGTAACCTCCTTCTACTCCCAAAATCAAAATCCACAAAACTTCAGGATGAACTCTTACTTAAATCTTACTTTCCAACTATTTTTTTTTTTGGTTTTGTGTAGCTTAAGTGATTTTTATTTTAAATCGTTTTCAATTGCTGATGTGTTGTAAAAGCATTATAATATCTATCCAAATCAGTGTTTAGTGTTTATAAATGCCATCGCCTGACCTCTGCAATAAAATACTGCTTTTGCTTCCCTGCTAGTCCTTGGAACTAAACTGAGAAAATGTTCTGTGCAGAAAATGCATTTGTTTTTTTTGATAAGAGTAGGTATCCCTCAAAGAGAAGTTTTTTCAGCAACATGAATGACAGTTTGGGGGAGCTGATTCCTAGTTCACTATATTCCCTTCACTTAAAAGAAAGCAAAATCACAACTAACAATGTAAGCTTAGCTGATGGTGTTTTTCACATTATTACTAGATTATGTATTCCACAGAAGTATTTTACTAGTGGTGGAACAATTCTGGGCCCATATCCAGTGAACAGTAATACCATGCATTGTAACAGATGCATTTACTTCTTCAGCCTTTAATTCAATAGTGTCTTCTGTGTTACTGAAGCTGGTAGCTGATTACTAGTTTTGGTCTCCTAGACAACAGAGGTCTATTCCCTTCAATTTTGTTTTCTAAAAAGCTGTAAAAGCTCACATAGAATGGATTATTCTGCTCTGTTTTAAACATTCATGCTTGTAGCTAATTGTGTTTGTACACCCTCTGTGATAACTGAGTATTCAGTTAATGTAATCTATATATGAGTGATGTGACCATAATTTGTTAGCTTGACACAGAAGATGTTTTTAATAGTTCTATAAATGCTCTTGCCAGTATGAAATATTTGTTGTTTTTTCTGTGTTTGTTTTTCAGTTTGTATTACTGTTTGTTGGGGTGTTTTTTCTGACTTTTCCATTCTTGGCATAAATAATAGGTTGCTGCTTGTACCTGTCTTGTTGGGATTAAAAAAAGTGTGTTTATGTTTGCTTTTGAGATTGACGTTACAGAAGAGAGACTGCAAGAAGCAGGTAAAATGAAAGATTTAGATGGAAAATGACTAAATTAAGTTGTGCTACTTTCTTAAAACTTCAGTCTCCTAAACTAATTCAGATCTTGAAAATGTCATCTGAAATGACTGTGTGTGACTTAAATCCACCAATAGCTACAGTAGCTGGATATGAAAAATAGTCTGTTTTTAATTCTGTTCTGTGATTGTATGACTCATAGTTAAACAAAAAGATCAGAAGCTCCAGGTTTGGACTGGCAGGAGTTTGGGTGAGATAAGGCTGGGTGGAATATCAGATATGGAAAATAAATTATTACAGCATAGATTCACTTATTCATGTGGAATATAAGTTTTTTTACTGGTTTTAACCAGTAGAATATGCATGTCATGCAACATAGAAATTTGATAGCATTCATTTAAATGCCACTTCTTCTGAGTATGTCATCCTGCACAACATTTATTGTTTTTATTCATCATTCTGAACAATTTCTAAATTCACTGGGCTTTTTTATTCTGCAGCAGTGAGTATGAGTGCTTCACAGCTTTCATCACTGTTTTTAGATAAGTTGGCATTTGCTCCATTTTTAAAATGAGATGCAATGAGTGTAAGGTAAATGATTCAACACAATTCTTTGTGTTTTGTGGGATGTAAGGTCTAATGTCTTCAGAAATATTATAAGTAATGTTTTGGAATATGAAGTGTGGCTCCTGTTGATATCAGTCGTTTGATGCACTGTAGATGTTCAGAACAATTTGTATAGCACCAACACCTGGGCACCCTGACTGTGAAGAGCTGAGGACAGTTCTAGCAATGAATGAGTTACAGGAGGGATACAAATTTCCAGGCTGGTACTTTCCTCCTTCAGCCATGACATTCCTCTTTTCCTGTGATGACTGGTTTACTTTTCCTTGAATCTTTGTGTGTCACAAACTTCTACTGAAGTCCAGACTGTGTAATTCAAGTTTTCTGAATGCAGAATTTGAATGCAAGTTGCAGTGGTGGAGCTCAATTTGTGTATTTCAATACAACTGTAATTTTCTTTCTTTGCTGGGTAATGAAACTTTACTTGAACAGAGCTATTGTCCTGTGGGTCATTCACGTTTTTTTTAGAGCTGCTGCTACTTCAGCAAACAATAGCAATATTTGGCAGAGGTGTAGTAATTGTTCATTCAGAGTGGGAATGGACTTCTGATAAAGGGCTTCTTGCTCTAATCACTGCTTGTATTTAAGCATTGAATTTATTTTTGAGTGCTAAGACTGTTGCTCTAGTACACCTGGTTGTCTCAGCGTATGTTTCCTTTCATTTGTCGTTGTTGAAATGTCACAGTAGATGTACAAAGATCTGAGAAGTTTTTGACCCTGGTTTTCTCTAAAACATTTTGAGGAAAAAAAGGCTTTCTCTCCTCATATAGTTATTTTTGTTTGTATGTTCTATTTCTGAATATAGGTTGTTCTTCTGAATTTGACTTGACCACTGTTTTGTGCTTTTTCGAAATGGCTGCTCTTCAGGTGTCTCATGAGTCTAATACTGTAGTTATTCAAATAATTGAATTTATGGTCTGCAGCCACAATTGGGCTGAGTTATTCGGTTAGTAGTGCACTCTTCAAACACAAGTGTTGAAATATACTTTTTAAGCAGCTAAGTCAACCTAAAATCCTAAGTGCTATTCAAGTAATAGTAATTAGACCTGCCGTTTCACTGTGTGGCTCATGGTTAGCGATCACAAGTTGCACATTTGTCTATACTTGAACTTTTTTCTGTGAAAAAGAGAATTATATGAGAGCATTTTTGAAAGGGGAATCATACTGAAAGCATGAGCACAGTGTTTTATGCTCTGCTAATTGACATTAACATGTAAAGACTGGAATAAGTGTACTAGGTCTGACTTGGATGGAGTTAATTTTTTTCATAGCAGTCCCTGCTGTGCTGTGTTTTAGATTTGTGGCCAAAACAATTCTGGGAAGGCACTGATGGTGCTTGCACATTGCTGTGCAGTGCTTGCAGAGCACCAAGACCACCTTTGTTTCACACTCTTTCTTCCCCTCAGGGAATAGACTTGGGCAAGTGGCTGGGAGGGGACACTGCTGACCCCAGCTGACCAGAGGGGTCTTGCGTGCTGCATAACATCGTGCTTGGCAGCAACGCTGGCAGTGGTGGTAGTAGTGCGGGGGGCTGTTCCAAGCAACCGTTGCTCAGAAGCTGAATGGCCATGTGTCTGTTGGTGGGAGGTGGTGAGCAATTGCCTTTGGGGTTTTGTTCCCTTTTTTTTTTTTTTTTTTTTTTTTT
>WEKY01027205.1:10572-33018 GCA_013390045.1 Picathartes gymnocephalus
CCTCGGGATGCACCGGGAGAATTACGGGATGCACTGAGAGAACCCCGGGGTGCACCGGGAGAGCCTCGGGATGCACCGGGAGAATTACGGGATGCACTGAGAGAACCCCGGGGTGCACCGAGAGAGCCCCGGCATGCACCGGGAGAATGACAGGATACACTGAGAACATCGGGATGCACTGGGAGAAATACGGGATGCACTGGGATAATAACGGAATGCAATGAGAGAACACCGGGAGAGCACCGGGAAGCACCGAGAGAACCCCTGGATGCACGGAGAGAGCCTCGGGATGCACCGGGAGAGCCCCGGGAAGCACCGGGGCATCTGTACGGGGGCCGCGCCGCCCCTTCTCCCGCCGGTGGTCTGGAAATAAGGACAATGTCACCCGTCCCCGCCCTGCCATGGATTTAGGGGAAAAAAAAGCTTTTTTGGGAAGTTTTTATGGTTTTTACGAGAGGTCGGATGTTTATAGAGGGCTGGAGTTCGATGCGAGCAGCCATCTGTTTGCTTGGCAGAAGGTGATTGTGCTGGAGGGTTTTTAGTTCTTTGACAGCAAACCAAAGGAACAAACAAAAGCAAAATACCCATGGGAAGTAAAACACAGGATCGTGCCCGGAAAGGATTCAGATAGTGTGGAAACATTATTTAACCTCGGTTTCTCTTCCCCCTCCCTTGATTTTTTTTTTTCTTTGCAATCCTTCCCCTCTTCCCTCCCCTTCCCCTTTTCCCTCTTCCTCTTCTCTCTTTTTTTCTTTNTTTTTTTTAACGTGCAGCCAGAAAATCCTGGTTGTTCAACGCAGCTGGAAAAAAAAAATCAAGGGAAATGCATTTATTCAGTTTTTCAAAGTGAGAGAAGAGAAACTGTTCATATTTGGATGGATACTGTTTCAGCAATGACCCCCAATAAGTTACGTGAATCATTAAGTAACACATTAATTATTACCTTACATTACATTAAGTACAATAAGTGCATTGAGTGATACATTAATATTCTTTTCTTGACACCATCTGCCTTTCCCTTTGCTAGCTAGACTTTAGGAATATCTTTCTAAACTGCACCAATTCAAATTTCTATTTCTGAATTTCAGAGTTATTCTTGGAAATGCAAGTCAGAGCTTCTGAGTATGTGCCTGACTGAGCAAAAAAACTTGTATTTTTGATGATTTCCTAAAGACATGACACTTATGTCCTGAAATACAGTGTGTTACTTAGAATTTTAAACTAATTAGAATTAGTTTTCCAATTACTTTCTCAGGGGGTGGGACTGGATGATCTTTAAGGTCCCTTCCAACGCAAATATTCTGTGATTCCATGATCCCTTTTCAATGGCAGTGACATGCCATGAAAAGCCCAGTAAATCATGTGTAGAAATGTTGTACAGGACAACAGCCCACGATTATTTCATTATTATTTTACCCCTTCCTAACCCTTCAACTTGACACTCAGCAAAGTGTGCCAGAATCTGAGAGCAACACAACAACTCCCACACAACAGAGCTGGGGGAGACTCGGGAGAGGCAGTTCAAAAAAGAGAAAATGAATAAATAAATGATAAATTTGGGTTGCAGAGCCCCAGCCTGGCCTGGTGCCAGCGAACAGCCCTGCCCTGTCCCATCCCAGGGCACATTCCCTCTTCCAGGGGCAGCAGGGAACGGCTGCTCACTCTTTCCTGACTGACCCAACACGTTCTGCCTCTTGTTCCCACCTCCGGCTGCTGCTTCTCCTTCCCTGAGTCCCCCAGCACAGCTGCAAAGGTTGGGAAAACATCTGTGCCCTGTCCTTCCTTCTGTTCATCCCACGGGAAGCTGTTTATGATCAATACCCCCATAAGAAATCACAGTGACTCTCCAGCTGCCACCTCCCACTTTGCTTCCTCACCCTAGCACAGAGGAAGTTGGAGCTTAATTTAAGAATTTGAATTACACAGAAGCATCACAGAACAGCTTGGGTTGGAAGGCACTCTGCCCCATCCCAGGGCACATTCCCTCTTCCAGGGGCAGCAGGGAACGGCTGCTCACTCTTTCCTGACTGACCCAACACGTTCTGCCTCTTGTTCCCACCTCCGGCTGCTGCTTCTCCTTCCCTGAGTCCCCCAGCACAGCTGCAAAGGTTGGGAAAACATCTGTGCCCTGTCCTTCCTTCTGTTCATCCCACGGGAAGCTGTTTATGATCAATACCCCCATAAAAAATCACAGTGACTTCCTCACCCTGGCACAGAAGAAGTTGGTTTAACAAAGAGCTTAATTTAAGAATTTCAATTACACAGAAGGATCACAGAATGGTTTGGGTTGGAAGGGATCTTAAAGATCATCTCATTCCCACCCCATTGCATGGGCAGGGACACCTCCCACTGTGCCAGGCTGCTCCAAGCCCCAGTGTCCAACCTGGCCTTGGGCACTGCCAGGGATCCAGAGGAATTTATAATCTCTCTGGACAAGCTGTGCCACCCTCACATAAAGAATTTCTTCCCAATATCCAATCCAAAGCTGCTCTCTTTCCAGTTTAGGCCATTGCCCCTTGTTCTGACTCCATGTCCCTATGGAAAGTCCCTCTCCAGCTCCCATTTAGGCACTGAAAAGCTGCTCTGAGCTCACCCCAGAGCCTTCTCTTCTCCAGGCTGGGTTCTACACAAAGATTTACAGCTCAACAAAACTCCCCAGGATGAGTTTAACAACTTTTGCAAAACTTGCAGACCTGGAATTTGGCTGAAGGTAAACCAAAACCCAAACCAACAAAGCAGAACCTGAATGAGACTTAAGCAGGAGCTTTACAGATCCCAGGGGATACTGAAAAACTAACTGGATAAAAAAACCCCCGAGTATTACCTGGCTGTGATCAAGGTAGCCAGGACTCTTCCAGTCTGCTCCTTGCCCAAAACAAAGGCCAAGGTGTGTTTGGAATGTTTGGAGATGCCAAGCAGATGGACACGCAGCTTTTGAAGCTCAGTGACTCAGGGCAGCATTTCAGGGATGAGGAATCAGGCAGCATTCCCCACTGCTCATAAGAGCTCTGACTAAATCCCAGAGTCTTTTGCTGAGCTCCCAGTAACACAACTGGGAGGGCACACACACACTGGTTTTGCTCCCTGCCACATGAGGAGGGTGGAGTTACATTGTAGCAGCCAAAACTTTATACAGATTTTGTAATTTTTTTCCTCTAAACCCAAGGCCTCAGAGTTTTTTCCTCTTCCCAGAGAATAGATTACCATGAGACCTTCTGGCCTTCCCTTTAAGGAGCTCTGGGGCCTGACTGATGAGGGAATTCTTCACAAGAACAATGCTCCTGTATGCTTAAAAAACTAACTTATAACCAGCCCTTTGTTCTGTGCTGATTAGCAATTAATAACCCCCCCCCCAATATTTATTTCCAGTGCCTTCCACTCCAAAGCTTCCCAACCCAACCTGTTCTGGGGGAGGCCAATGTCAAAGCCAGTCAGCACCACCTCCCTGACTCCTGATTAACAATTAACAAGCCCATTATTGATTTGTCATCACTAACAGCTTTATGGGCAATTGTTTCCACCTCCTTCAGCCTCAAAAGAGGTAATTTTTCAACTCTTTGAGTGTTTGAAAGGCAACAAGCAGCATTTAAAGCAAATATAGAGCTCCCCACATCACTTACAGTTCTTATTCCTGCTATGTGGAGAGCACTTAATTCAGATTTTATTAAGGAAACTGGCTGTGCAATAAAGGAACTGAGGAACAATTTGTTGTGTCAGCTCTGTAGTTTATTTTCTCTGTATCCAGTGCAGGCATCACAAATTCCAGCCACAAACTTTGCTGCAGAAAATCAAAATATATTTTCAAACTTTACAAGTTTTTAGTACCAGAGTAAGCCAGTTGGATGAATACAAATCAGTAATTACTTATTGATCTATTAATAAAACCAATTAATTACATTTGGCTATAAATGGTGGATCAGTGCCATTTTTATTTTCACCTAATTCCATTTAGTTCTGATAGTAAGGAATGTCTGTCCAACTGTGATTCTGGTTTCGAGACGCCCCCCAGACAGATCACAGCAGCTCTAAAACAACCCCATCCTCTTTAGAAAACCTTGTGCAGCCTCCAGAACAGCTCTGGATCCTGGAAAAATCTACTGTGATGAGAAATAAGGTACCTCCGTCCTCATTCCAGCTCCACGTCCAAGATCCATCCCAGGGGGAGTGGAAAAAGGGATGGCAATGATGGAATTAGGAGTGAAATTGATGCCTTGGATTTTACCTTTGCTATTTCCCAAGCCCTGCAGTGCTCAGGGTGTGACTCTGCAGGGTTCTGCAGCCTGGGAGCTGCTGCTCTCTCACGTTCACAGTGACACAACAAAGCCTCTCCAAGGCTGCTCTCCAAGGACACCCAGACTGTCCTGGGCCCAAATTGTGCAACCCAACACCTTGAGAAGGGGGGTGAGCTGGGGAAATGCCATCATGAGCTAAAGTTTGAATTGGGGAATTGATGCTGAGATGCAAATGGCCCAAAGCTCTAAAGGGGTGAAGAACTCGTGACTCGGGGTCCATCCTGGGCTCCATGGTGAGAGCAGCCTCTGGCTCCCCAGGCTGTGCCTTTGGAGGCCTTTCCAATCAATATCCACCTTTATTCCCTCACTCCTGTCTGGGCTCTGTTTCTAGGGAGCCACTCCAGGCATCAAAATCAGGAAAAGCAGCTCAGGCCCCCTTCCATCCCCACCTTCCCCAGCTCACCAGGGTCTGACAGTTTTGTTACTGACAAATTGCCCGTGAGGAGCATCAGCACTGGAAGGCAAAAGGGCCAAATAAACAGGGGTCTCAGCCCCCTCGTCTGGGGACTTGGTGGCTTTGGGACCTGCCATGTCTGTCCTCACCCAGCCAGGGCAGCAGGCGTTGAGGAGGATGTGGTCACCTTTCCTCTGCTCCCTCAGCAGCCGGGCTTGGATCCTGGACAGCACCGTGACCCCGATTTTGGACACCCCATAGGCAGTGTTTGGCCAACCCTCCTTCTGGTGGACACTTTTCTTGGTGTCTTCCACAAATTTGGTCATGAGTTGCACCAGCTCGTCCTCAGTGATGGTGTCACTGCGGAATTTCTGCTGGAGCTCCTGGCTGCAGCCTGCCAGGGCTGAGCTGCTCACCATGCTGGAGACATTCACCACCCGGCCTGAAAAGAGAACAAAAAAGGATTATTTTCATATATTTTAGGCCCAGCACTGAAGTAGGGCTGCTCTCCAGTTCTGGATTCACTCCTCAGGTGAATAGCTGTAAAATATTTTAGGAGGGGGGTTGTTTTGCAGAGATCCTGGAAAATCAGATTAATTCAATGTTCTGATTTCTACTAAATTCTATGAGAGGGTAATTTAAGGTGTGAACCTGCAAAAGTTTCAGATAAGCCTCCAGGAAACAACCTCAGAATCCATTGGTACACTCACAGTAGTAACAATACCTGGAGATGTACAAATTTAAGGATTTGTCTCCCAGCACTTCAGTAAGAGGAACAAGTCAGCTGAATCAGTAAATCACTCATCATCTCCAAAATTCTGTTGCACTGTTTCCCCTCTTTCCTGCTAGTTCACAGCCATTCTGGTGGTGAACTTGGGGATTTAATCTTAAAACCAAATTAATTAAAAATTAATTAAAATCCTGTTAATGACTTTATTAACAGTCATCCTTCACTTTAGTACAAGAGGACTAGACTGCACTGTTGGCACTTTCTCCTCTCTCCCTGAAATTCACTCACTCTGCTTTTCCCTTCTCCCCCACAAAATAAAAACCTGTTTTTCATCTACTTGACCTCTTTTTTTCTTGAATACTTCGATGTATTTAAATGTTAGGAGAGATTATATTTCATTTGTAGCAGCAAACACATCACAGCACCACATCAAACTCTGGAGCAGTGCCTGAGAGTGGACAGGATTTCCCATTTAAAAGGGCCAAAATTCAAACAAAACACTTTCTCTACTTGTTATGCTTAACTTACCATAAGGCTTCATCAGAGGCAGCAATTCTGTGCAAACATTCCTGGTTCCAAAAAAGTTTGTCTTCAGTGTAACCTCAGCTTGGACTGCAAATGGAGTTGTGTCATGAACTGCACACATAAGAGGTGGGAAAGAAGGGAAGGAAAAAAACCAAAAATCAGAATTAAAATGCTGTTTGAATAGAAGTTACCAAACCCCAAAAGCTTGTCTTAGTTACTGTTTTTAATAATTAGAAAACAGGCATATGATCAATTAAAATATATAAGAAAAGAAGGAAAAGGAAGGATTTGGTGCAGTCTGACCAAACTAACAAAAATTCCCAACCACCCCCAAAGCTGAGCAAGACTTGTGTCACAAATCACTCCCTGAGGTGACAGATCTGTGCTAACGCAAGTGAAATGTGGGAATTGGAGCTGGCTGAGGCAAGTAAACCATGGAGCTGCTCTGGAAAGGGGTGATTTCATCACACAGAACTGGCAGCTTGGCACCACCTCAAGTGGGGTGGGATTGCTGCGGGCTCAGCAAGAAATTCTGTGCTCTGCATCCTGCACTTGGAGGGGAACCAAGAGTGAAAGTGCCAGCACTGATCCTCTGCTGCTCCAGCCTCCAGGGCAGGGACAGGCATGGGCTGGGCATGTGTTCACTTGTCTCCAAATCCACGATAATTCAAAAGAGAAATAGTACAAGGTCATTAATTGATGTGGTTTTATTGCAAAACACCCTTTTAATGACCCACACTCACTTGCAAATCATTCCCTTGCATTTAAATGTTACAATAAAGCCAGATTGTGACCCATGGCCAGGGTTATGGCAGGGGGAGAGCTAAAAACCTCCACAACTCCAAACTCCTGCTTCCATATCCTCCCTTCCTGATAGAGAACTTCCTTACACTCCAAACCCCACTCATGTTTCTAACAGGATATATTGAAACATCCTGAACTTCCTTGATTTAAGGAGCTTTATTAGACAACTTTTCCCAGAGAGGCCCATCCAGAAGACAACCACAGCTCCAGCAACATTTGATACAGGAAGTTTTTGCTGGATTAAGGACTTTGCTGGACAAGTGCAGCACAAAACCAAAATAACAAAACTTAATGGCAAATCTAATCTTTGACAGGCTGCAAGGGCACATAATGCTACAGCAAAGAAAGGAAAGCATGAATTCTGGGATGGCTGCAGGAATTTGGTGAGGCAAGAAGCAAGCTTGGGTAGAAGTACCAATGTGGAAGCAGGAATTAAAACAAAACTATGAGAGAAGCATAACAGCAAGTTCTTTAACAGATGTTACACCCTCTGGGCTTGATACAGCAAGAGTTCCAAGAGGGTCCTTTTTCACACCGTAAATTGTGTGACCTACTGCTGACTCAGTTGTTGTCAGCCTGAGGAAAGTCAAGGCTAAACACCTGGAAGTGATATTTTAACTGCTGCTGGAATCTTTCCTGAGCACGCCCTGAAGCTCAGACAATTCCATTCAGAGTTGCCTCCTAATAAGCTGTTCTTGAACACAAGCAATTTGCCTATGAAGTAACAGGCAAAAAAGTGACTGAGCATCAGAACATCATCACTGCACTCCCACTCCATGGTAAGTTCTCTCTTTCAGTTTGCAGCCATTCCCTGTGTCCTGTCCCTCCAGCCTTTGGGAATTGTCTCTCTCCAGCTTTCCTGGGGCTCCTTCAGGCCCTGCAAGGCCACCCTGAGCTCACCCCAAAGCTTCTCCTCTGCAGGCTGAGCAATGCCAGCTGTGCCAGCCTTTCCTCCCAGCAGAGCTGCTCCATCCCTCTGCTCATCCTGGTGCCTCCTCTGGGCTCTCTCCCACAGCTCCAGGCCCCTCCCTGTGCTGGGCCCTGCAGGTGGGCTCTCACCTGAGTGGGGCACAGGTGCAGAACTCCCTCCATAAAACAATCAACCACACTTGTCATTTGCGCTGTGTAAAGTTAACATGGTTTTGGATTTCATACACACAACAAAAATGCATCTTTCGACCTTCAAACTGCTGTGTCTTTCTCACTTTCCCTAAGGTGAAAGGCTTAAATTCTTGCTCAGCACAGCAGGATTCGGGTGAACTGGTTTAGAGGTGCCTGAATGGCCTGAGAAAGTTCCAGATAGCAAAACCCATCCAGGGACAAAGGTTCTTTTTTATCAGCTGGAATCCCTGAGCAGATAATGCACAGAACAAAGCACGGGGGTGGAGAAGAGAGCAAACACAGCTCCCTGAGGCACAGGGCTGATATTCCTAATGGTGATGGGCTCCCATGGCCCTGGTGGAATTCCTGGGCACTGAGGCAATTAATCCAACCCAGCTCACCTGCCCTTCGTGCCTCAACATTTCCATGTGGTGCAAAAACAACCCTCCAGGGAAGCACGTTTACAGAATCATGGAATTATTGTGGAAAAGCCCTCCCAGCCCATGGAGTCCCAGCTGTGCCCGATGCCCACCTTGTCCCAGCCCAGAGCACTGAGTGCCACCTCCAGGGATGGGGACTCCAAACCTCCGTGGGCAGCTCGTTCCAAGGCCTGAGCACCCTTTTCAGGGAGAAATTCCTCAGAATGTCCAACCTGACCCTCCCCTGGCACACGGCTCTCACACCATACTCATGATGGGAAGTTTGCCCAAGCAAAAATGCAGCATTAGCACAGGCAGAGAAGTGTTGGATGCATCCACTGCCCTCACTAGAACACAGGACTACCCCAACAGAGCACTTCCTACCTTTGAAAGCAATGCCAGCGTTGTTCACCAGCACATTGAGCCCTCCATACTTCTCCTTCAGGAAGTCCCGGAGCGCTCGGATGCTCTGCAGGTCATCGATATCCAGCTGGTGGAAGAGCGGTCGCAGCCCCTCCTGCTGGAGCTGTGCCACAGCAGCCTGGCCACGGCCAGGATCCCGGGACGTCAGGTACACATCCCCCGGGAATTGCTTGCACAGGGCCCCCACGATGGCCAAGCCAATGCCTTTGTTGGAGCCTGTCACCACAGCCACCGGCACGCTGGACATCGTCCCCTCGGAATGCGAGCCAAGGTGACAGGAACTGCCAACAGCAAAGAAAAGTTCAGTCAGACGGACAACATGGCTGTTTGGAAAGGAGTTACAATCATGGGATGGTTTTTGGGTTGGAAGGGACCTTAAAGATCATCTCATTGCCGTGGGCAGGGACACCTTCCACGACCCCAGGTTGCTCTGAGGCGCAGAAAGGACTCCACAACCCGTGTTAAGCTGTGCAGTAGGTATGTTTATTCAGCACTGGACACATGGAGGATCGCTCCTCAAATCATGTGTGTGGCCCACTCGTCTCTTAATCCTTTTATCCTTTAAAATATTACATATTCATAGGGTTACATAATTTTCCAATACATATGTATCTTTTAATCCCAACCCATCTTTGCCCCAGGTGGTAATCAGTCCAGTGTTCTTCTGGTTATCTCTGGTGGTCACTGGGATAACGTAAGAGATTCCTCTTCCAAGTTTGGACTCTTATCTTCCCACCTCTTCTCAGGGCCTTTTGACCTCTGGCTTCCGTCCAAGGCAGGCAGTTGATGTATTACTGCCGTGGAACCTGAGACCACTTCTTCATTCTCTCCTTACCGATCCTTGCCTCTTTTCCTCTTTTTTTTCTGTCCGTGCAGACTGCAGGAAATGTTTTCTCTCTCTCCTCCAGCAAATGTCGAGTATAGCACATTCCTTTTTCCTAAACCATTATTCTAACTTCTACTCTCTTCAGTTCTAATTTAAGTTTCTTGTTTCAGCTCCAAGCCCCAGTGTCCAGCCTGGCCTTGGACACTGCCAGCGGTGTGGAGGCCACAGCCTCCCTGGGCAAGTGGTTTTTTTCTTTAAAATACTATTTAAAATTCCACCTTGGATTATGTGAAACGACATTCCTGAGCAGGTAGTGCAAATTCCTAAAGCAGCACGAGGTATTCACAGAGAAACACGGTGTTAAGTATTCTGAACAAAGGCCAGGCTGTGATCAGCGAAAAGAGAAATGTCTCGACTAAAAAATAACAATGACTAATCTTTAGTACTAAATTAACTTTTTTTTGTGGGAGAAAGCTCTTCTCCACTTACGCCTCACAGAAAGGCTTTCCATCTTTTGGGAATAGTCAACTGGTTCAGCTCAAGTTTTGCTGAAAAACTCAGGCTCCAAATCTGAGCAACCTGGTCGAGTGGAACGTGTCCCTGTCCATGGCAAGGGTTGGAACTGGATGATCTTTAAGGTTCCAAACCATGAAAAAGAAAAGGATGGAGTAGCTTTTACCTTCCGGTGCCAGGCAGGAGGAGCAATTTTCAGGGGGAAATACACAGACTACGGGCTGACTACAGTATTGGTTGTGTAACACAGCATCAGAAAGCCTGCTTGCTGCTTTTCCAACAGATACAGTGCATTTAAAGAAGCTGCATTCCCCCCATAAAAGCAAGTTTAAAACGCTGGGTTTGTCCCCTTTTGGCACCGTAGCCGTTTCTCTTCCAAATTTACTTTTAACCCTAAGCAGGCATCCAGCGAGGATTTAACACTCAAAAAATCTCCAGAATTACTTCCCAGGCACAGAAGCCTCCTTCGCACCTCACTGCAAATCTCCCTCGCTCCCCCTGCCTCTTGTCCCGCTCACGGCAAGGGAACCCGCGGGCCGCCATGAACCCCGACCCCCTCAGGGGGGGACGCGGGGGTGAAGGCTCCGGGGGGACACCCAGCACCCCATCACCCACCTCCAGCACCGCGGGGGCCTCTCCCTCGCCCCTCAGCTCCACACAGCAAGGACGGGACACGGTATTCCCAGAGCAAAAACACTTCCAAGTTGCGGCGAAGGGAGATAGGGACGCCCCTAAGATGGCGGGGCGGCCCCGCCTCAGGGGCGGGAGAGCGGGCGGGGAGTCGCGGAAAGGGACAGCGAGGGAACGAATGTCGGTCCTTGTGTCCCCTTCGCAGGTGGGTTTAGGACATCGGGCAGCAATTCCAGCTCGGGAGAGATTCGGGAATGACAATCTGGGCTCGAAGGGGAGGATGCGGTTGGGTTTCCCAGGAAGGGTGAGCGGGGCACGGGCGGCCCCTCAGGAAGTTTCCTCGGTCGTTTCTCTCCCTTCCTTCCCGGGGGTTTGTGCGCAGCCAGGAATGACGGGTCTGGTTAGCACAGGATTCCCAGTTCTGGGGGTGGGATGGGATTTGGACTCGATGATCTCTGAGATCTTTTCAACTTATTGGAATGGGATGGGATGGAGGAGGAGCCCGAGCGCCTGTGGGTGATCCCGGCTCCCAGAGGCCCTCGCTCCTGGCAGGGAAAAGCTGCACTTTGGGGTGCAGTTCAGGGCAGGTTTGGCAGAAGGAAGGAGATCAGGGAAAGGTTCTTCCTCCAGAGGGTGCTGGGCACTGCCCAGGCTCCCCAGGGAATGGGCACGGCCCCGAGGTCGCCAGAGCTCCAGGAGCTGCCCGGGATGCCCAGGCTGGGATTGTTGGGGGGTCTGAGCAGGGACACGGCTGAGACTGGATCATCCCTGTGAGTCCTTTCCAACTCAGAATATTCCATGATTCTATGAAACATCATCCCATCCCATCCAATTCCATGGGCAGGGACAGCTCCCACTGTCCCAGGCTGCTCCCAGCCCCAGTGTCCAGCCTGGCCTTGGGCACTGCCAGGGATCCAGGGGCAGCCACAGCAAATCTGGGCACCCTGTGCCAGGGTCTCCCCACCCTCCCAGTAATAAATTTGAAAGTGACTCTAAATGTTCCTTAATCACTTACTTTTTAAAATTTTTTTAAAAATTCAGGTTGTCTAAAAAAGGCAAAATCTGTTGCTTAATATGAAGAAAAGCAGAGGTCGTACAGGTCGAAAGAGAAGAAGAAAACACTTGAAGAGTTTTATGGCTGGAGGTATCATCATCCCTGGGAGTTAAATAATAAATAACCAATTGCTTGTCAAGGTGTCATTTTATTATTTATATTTGTCAAAAGTCTTTGTGCTACATTCATAAATGTTACCTCTTTTAATATTAAAATATTTGGGCATTAGTTTACAGTCCCAAGTGGAGCACGGTGAATTTTCTGAGCTCTCTTTTCTGCCTAATAGCAAATATTGCTTTATTCTAAAATTCCTTGGTTATGCTGAATAACTCACACAAATCTGAGACCTCCCAGTGCCCAGACACCCAAAATTTATTTAGTTCAGTGGGAGCCTTTCTTACTATTCTGTTATGCTCTAAAATGTCCAAAATACAATTTTTCTGGCTATAGAGTAAAATGTTTATATTTCCTTTATTGTCCAACAGAATGCTCTTTAATAGCATTATTTTTTATTTCTATTTTTAGTCAACTGCAGTCACAAGCTGGAATACATTAAACTTAAGAAGTGGCTAAAAGACAGAGGATTTGAAGACAGTAATTTAAGGCCAGCAGAGTTCTTGGGTAATGCTTTAATTATTGATTGATTGATTGTACAAATTTCTGGTTCTTCTAAGAATTTGAGATTCCTGCTTTCATTTGGAATCATGCACCTGGCTAGCATCAGGAAAAAAAAAAACCAGTTACTGATACTCTTCTAAGGAGTCTTGGAATGTCAATTTAACATAAAAAAGTAGATATGGAGGCCTGAAAAAGCCAAAATTTGAAGTGTTAATGACACAGTTTTAAAGAATAAAGTAGTTTCCAGTATTGGAATTCAGCCTTGTTATAATTTGTTCATCTTTTTATCCCCAAGCAAGTTCAGCAGAGAGCTGAGGTTCACTTAGTAATGTTTACTGTGAAGGTTTATATTTGTATTTTTTCTCTTCAAGTAGATTATATTTCAGAAAGTTCTGCGATATTATAAACAGAGCAGAAAGAATAGAGTGGCTCAGAGAAAAAATTTGTGACTAGAAATTGTAAAGTTTAGTTGAAACTCTGAAACCAAGAACTGCAGCTGATGATGAATGATGTGTTTGAGGAAAAAATGGAGGAAAAGAAGTTGAATAATTGCTAGAAGTGGGAGAAAAGAAAGTTGAATAATTGCTAGAACTGGACAGCAAATGCTGCAGGAGATGCAGGGAAAAGACCCTGAAAAATAAAGAGAATTGGAGAAAAATGAAACAAGATATATCTGGAACAATCCATAATTGAATTTTTGTTTTGTAAGACATAATATCTGTTCTTTTAGAGCTTTTCCCTGCTGACCTGATCACAGATTCCTGATTTCCCATATCTGCATTTGCTTACTCCTGCTCTTTGTTCCTTCCTCAGAGACAGGAAGAGGATTGATGACAACAAAAGCTCTCCAGGTGAGTGGTGTTGGTTCTAATTCAGGACCTCTTCAGGTTTATTTGACATTTAATGATTTTTGCAACCAGCAAAGCTCAGAATTCTGTTGTGAAGGTAATTTCTGTCTTTTAGACTGCTGCAGCCATAATGTGAAACCACCAGTCCCTACATAATGACTCCTTTACACTTGATTTTTACTGTTCTTTGTGTGTAATTCTTTTTCTCCCTCAAAGGCAGGAGATCTGATCATCTCACTGCCTGAGAAGTGTTTGCTCACCACGGGCACTGTCCTCAGCAGCTGCCTGGGAGGACACATTGTGAAGTAAGTGACACTTGATGGCCTTTGCTGGGAGTTGTTCAGCAGTAATAAATCATCTGAAGGGCTGGTGGAGCTTTAAACTGAATATCCTGAGTGGTGTCAGCATTTCCTGGGTGTGGAATGCTCAGGTAGGAGAAGTTGGGACACTGAGCATCCCCTTTTTACTTGGCAGAGCTGGAGAGAGAGCACAGGCTGGAGCTTGAGCTGCCTCAGAGCCTGCTTGGACCTAAATATCAATTAGAAATTGTTTTTTTGGGAATTTCTGAGTAAGCTTCAATAGGAGAAGGAAGATAAAACTGGGATGCAAAGCCAGGGCCTTTTAGAGAATTTGGAACAAATTGGAAATATGGAAAATTTGGAACCAAGCCCCATGCTGGGCATTGAATACTTGCTGTGTATCCTAAAAAAAACCCAACCCAAGGGGTGAACCTGAAATTGTTATTGGAAACCAGCTTTTATTGCCCCTTTGAAATCAGCCAAAGGACTTGGAGATGAACTACAAAGAAGTTTCAAACAGAAGCTATTTATAACTTCCAGAGAGCTCTGGGAGAGGTAAAGCTGTGTCCATTTCCCATCTCACCTCTGCAGATCTGCTTTGGTATTTTTATTTTTATTTTTATTTTTATTTTTATTTTTATTTTTATTTTTATNGACATTCCTTAGGCTGCTTCAGAAACACTTTTCCTACACATTTTAAAGCAAATTTTGGTCTTTGGATTTTTTTTCCCCATTTTTATTTTTATTTTTATTTTTATTTTTATTTTTATTTTTATTTTTATTTTTATTTTTTTGAATTTTTGTTTTCTTTTCCAATAGATGGAAGCCCCCTGTGTCTCCTTTGCTGGCACTGTGCACATTTTTGATAGCAGAGAAACACGCTGGGGAGAAATCTCCGTGGAAGCCCTACCTGGATGTTCTACCCAAGACTTACACTTGCCCTGCTTGTTTGGAACCTGGTGTCATAAATCTTCTCCCCAAACCCTTAAAAAAGAAGGCTCAGGAGCAACAAATGATGATCCAGGAGTTGTTCAGATCTTCCAAAGCTTTCTTCTCTTCCCTGCAGCCTTTATTTGCTGAGAACACAGGAGCTATTTTTACCTACAGTGCTTTGGAGTGGGCTTGGTGCACTATAAATACCAGGACAATCTACATGAAACAGCCACGCAGGGAATGTTTTTCCTGGGAGCCAGATGTTTATGCATTGGCACCATATTTAGATTTGCTAAACCACAGCCCAAATGTTCAGGTAAGAAACTCGGAATAGATCAGTAAATTTCTCTATTTGTAAATGCACTCTGTCCATGCCATCTGCATTTATATGATGGATGAGGAGTGTGGGGAGGTCAGGGAGAGATCTCACAGTGGGGAGGATGTCTCAGATCCTCAGGAACTGGAGTGTCAGGACACTGGAATGGCTTCAAAATGCCAGAGGGCAGGAATAGATGGGATATTGGGAAAAAATTCTTCCCTGGGAGGGTGGTGAGGGGCTGGGATGGAATTCCCAGATTTGCTGTGGCTGCCCCTGGATCCCTGGCAGTGCCCAAGGCCAGGTTGGACACTGGGGTTGGAGCAGCCTGGGGCAGTGGGTGGTGCCTCACAGCAAGGACTGGAGCAAGATGTTTAAGCTCCCTTCCATCCCAAACATTCTGGGATTCTCTAATTCAAATATTTCAGTTTATGCAGCAAAGCCAAGGTACAGGGAGAGCCCCACAGTGGCTGGGGGAGATTTGCATCTAGAGCAAGTTCTGGGAAGAGCCACTTGTAAACACCTCCTAAAAGCAACACAAATTCCTTGTTTTGACACAAATTCCACATTGCACAGTCCCTGAGCAGCCTGAGGGGAGTGCAGAGAGAATTTCCAGCTTCTGTCAGGCTCTGGGTGCCAACACAGGAGAGGCCAACTCTGCATGGAACCATCTGTGCTTGCAGATTTGGGACCTCTCCAAGAAGTCCCCACAACTGAACGAGAAGTTCAATCCTTTGAGGTCTTAAAATTCAAGGTTTGTTTCCTTTTTCACCCTGCCAAGAGTAAAAATCTTTTGATTTTTTTTTTCACTCCCTGAAGGTCAAGGCTGCGTTTAACGAGCAGACGAGGAGCTATGAAATTTGGACAAATTCAGCGTGCAAAAAATACCAGGAAGTTTTTATCTGCTATGGACCTCATGATAATCAGAGGCTGCTGCTGGAATATGGATTTGTTGCCATGGATAACCCTCACAGCAGTGTTTATGTCTCAGCAGGTGGGATTTATGGATTGTCTGGACATTGAAAGGCACAATAACAGAGAACTGAGCGTGTGAATTCTCAGGGAGTGGAAGAGGGTCTGGTACCTCTTTGCATAGACTTTATTGATTTAATTTTTAAAAAAAATTAAAAATGTTCTTTGTTAACATTTTATTTTTAAATTCTGTGATTATTAACAACCTCTGTGTAGAGATTTTGTGATTATTAAGAGCATCTACATAGAGATTCCAACTGGAAGTCTTAGATTGCACCATTGAATTTAGGATTAAAATCCAGATCTCCACAAGCTGAACTTGCTTAGAGTGATTCATAACTTCAATTTGAGTCAAGATTTCTATATAAGGATTATATAGAAATTATTTATATTTATAATGTTATGAGGACACAATCCTGGAGATTGCTGGTAGGTTTTGGGAAGTAGAAACACTTTTGATTCTGGAAAATTGATCAGAATTTAACAGGTTTTCATCTTAGTCCTACTTGAAAAATATAGTTGAAATGTTATTTCAGAATTGATAGTTGTGGTTTCTTTTACAAACCATTTATTTAAACTGTATTTTTCTGCAGATACTCTCCTCAAATATTTCTCACCACTGGACAAGCAGAAAAAGGCCAAAGTTTCCATTCTAAAGGATCATGATTTCCTAGAGTAAGTGCCTGGCGTTCTTTGTTTCCTGGTGAGATTTTTATTCCATTTTTCTGGGGGTCAAATTTTGCTTCTAATATTAAAATCCAGCAAAAACAAATTGGCTTTTTAGCAAACTGACTGCTTGGGAGAGATGGAGAAGTTGTAAACACCACAATCAAAGCTGGAGATCTTCCATGGCTGCTGTGGCTCAGGAAGAAAACTGTGACTCTAAAGCTCAGCTTAACTTTATCTCATCACTTTGACTTTGTAGGAACCTGACCTTTGGGTGGGATGGACCATCCTGGAGACTCCTCACAGCCCTCAAGCTGTTGAGGCTGGCAGCAGATGAATTGTAAGTTGTAGCACCCTGAATATTTGCTGGAGGTGCAGGTGCCATTTGATTTATTCCATGGAATCACCAAGGTGGGAAGGGACCTTCAGGATCAGCCAGGGCCACCCCAGTGCCACCAGCAGCCCCCCAAAGCCTGTCCCCAAGGGCCACATCCAGACTCCTTTGGGACAATTCCATAGACAGTGACGCCAAACCTCCCTGGGCAGCTCATTCCAAGGCCTGACCACTCTGCCAGGGAAATTTCCTTTCCCCATCTCCAACCTGAGCCTCCCCTGGTGCAATTTGAGGCCATTTTCTCTCCTCCTTTCCCTGCCCCTCCTGGCAGGGAGTTGTGGGGAGCAATGAGGCCCCCCCTGAGCCTCCTTTTCTCCAGGCTGAGCCCCTTTCCCAGCTCCCTCAGCTGCTCCTCCCAGGATGTGTTTTCCAGACCCTTCAATATTTTCTGTTTCCCTTCACTCTTTGCTCTCTGCTGGCTGTGAGTGACATACTGGGACCGTTTTCGATCTCCTGTGTCTGTTTTATTGACCCCAGGTGAGAAGTGAGAAGAAAAAAGGCAGAGAACAAAATTCACTATAAAGTCATTGCCCTGTTGCTGCTTTGATTTTCTTTCTTGTATTGTTTTCCCTTTCTATTTCAAGCCCCAGATATTCCTTCAAGGTTCAGGCTCCAGGCCTTTTTCCTGTTGGTTTGATGAAATTTTAAATGCTCTTAACCTGGCTTGATTTCCTTGAGCCATGTGTTCCACAGGCTGGAATTCCAGGGCCAAGGAGGTTGCTGAAATTCATCTCCAGGGGCTGGCAGTGCACTTGGAACATTTGTTCCAAATGGCAAATCTGCCTCAAATATCAGGGATGGAAAATGGTTACCTGCACTTTGCTTGGAAAAAATGAAATGAGGGAATAAATTAACGAGAAGAGGGTTGTTCAGAGTTGTTTGTGCTTTGAAGATTCATTGCTGAGTGGAATAAATTGATAAAAGAACTAAAAATAAATCCCTGGCAGAGGTTAGGAGCCCAGGGGAGGGGCAGGGCAGCAGAACCACGTTTGGCATCCAGCTGGGGAGTGCAGGAAATAATTCTGTGTTTTATCAAACCTTTGGGTTGCAGTGCCTGCTGGAGGAGGATCCTGCTTGGTGATGTCATTTCAGCCAGGAATGAACAGCAGGCTTTGGATACAGCAGCAAAAATTTGTCAGTTTTTAATAGAGGAGACCCAGCAAGTTCTTCTTCAGGTAATTTGGAAAAATAAGAAATAAGGTCACTCAGATTCCTTTCTCTATCATAACAATGTCATTTTTTCAGTGAGAATTTTGATGATTTTTCCCTTTCCTTTTTTTTTTTTTTTCCCCTTTTACTATTAAAGTTTCTCTTGTGGAATTTAAAAAAACCCACTATTTTAACATAATCAATAAAATCCTTACAGATTTCCACAAATTTGCTCTTCATATCCTATTAAATAAGCAAAAATTTTAATAATTTCATCCCATTTGTCTCAACTCCAGATTTCCCAGTTGAAAAGGGACAAAGAGAACCTCAAAACCCACCTGGCTTTGGTGGAAATGCTGTGCTCAGAAGACCTCAAGATCCTTCAAAAATCAGCTGAGATTCTTTGCAACTTGAATTTAGGGACAACTTGAACTCCCTGGAGCTGTGACAGCTTTAATTGGTCAGGGATTATTGCCAGATTATTCCTCTTTTAATGGACCTGAGCAGCAAAGAATAATTTAAAAATTCATCAGAATAATTTTGTTCTTTGCTGACCTTCACACCAGAGGTTCTGCTGAAGTGAAGAGCTCGAGCTCCTTGGTTTGGAGAAAAGAGAATTTTTTTTTAAAGCATTTCAGGGCAGGACCCTTATTTAAAGTGCAGGAACTTCATTTGGAATTGTGATTCTGTTGTGATTATTTGCCGTGATGTGGTTTTAAAAAGTGTTTATTTTTGTAAATGTATTGCTTCATTTTCTACAAGACTCGTCTGTTTTATTTTCCTAAAATCCTTTCTGGAGCTGGAACTCCATTTCTTACAATCATAGGGCCAATTTACCTTCAGATTTGCCTAAATTATGATTTTAAGTGGCTTACCACCACATTTTACACTCTAATCAGTCCCATTAAGCCCTGATCAGTTTAGATTGGATTTCAGGAACTGTTTTTTCCTGGAAAGGGTTGTAAAGGGATCCCCAGGGAAGAGTCCCCATCCCTGGAAGTGTTCAAAACCATGGATGTGGCACTTGAAGACTTGGTTTGATGGTGACCACGGGGTGATGGTTGGACTTGGAGCTTTTCCAGCCTTAAGGATTTGGGGATTCTCTGGCTCTGAAGTGCCTCCTGAGATTCCTCTGGATTTGGGAATGCTCTCCTGTGGGGAATTCTCACCAGTTTGCCTCCAGATCCTTCCGTGCCACTGACTGGCAACAGCAAAGAGAGGCTCAGCTCCTGCCCCTGTGACTGTTTGACCTCCCTTCAATAACTCCTTTTTCATTCTCCAGCACCAGCTGTGCTTCCAATTTTATCATTTTATAACAAAATGGTGCCAGAGTTGAAGGAGATAAGGATGGTTGGTTTATTTCTCTTTTTTTTTTCCTGGGGCTGGTTATTTTAAGAACAGTTCCTGTACAGTGTGTCTGGTGAGGTGAACATGAGTTTGACAGAAGTTGATTTGCTTTTGCTTGGGGCTCCACATTTATACCAGGTGGAATTTATTCCAGGGAGAGCAGGAAGGGGGTCTGGAAGTGCAGGAAAGAAGGCAGAGCCCAGCAATTTATGTGAATATTAAAAATAAAACTTAAATTTAAGCTTTTTTGACTCAACCTGAAATAAATGCAAGACAGAGGTGCTTGAGGAAGCAGCGGCCCTGGGAGTGCCCTCCAGCAGTTTTACAGGACATTAAATCAAGTTTTCAGAGTGAAAATTCTCCCTGTCAGCCTGTGCTTTGAGCTGCAAACAGCATCTCCTCAGTGATGTGCAGTTAGCATTTGACTCTGGCTCTCTGTTCCCTGAGAAAGGATTGAGCTGGGATCTTACTGTGAAAAAAAAATGCTTTATTTCCCTCTGTATAAATTCCCTTTCGGATTCAACCTGCAAATCTGAGCAACAGTGGGAAATAAACTCAGCATGTGCCCAGGAGTGATACCAACCTGGTTCAGACCAGGGCTGGGAGTTAAATTCTCTTCCAGCTTGATGACACTGAAGGGGTTGGAGCGTGGCCAGAGAAGGGCAAAAAACTGGGAATGGTTTGGAAAACAAATCCTGGGAGGAGCAGCTGAACTGGGGGGGCTCAGCCTCGAGAAAAGGAGGCTCAGGGGGGACCTCAGTGCTCCCCACAACTCCCTGCCAGGAGGGGCAGGGAAAGGAGGAGAGGAAATGGCCTCAAATTGCACCAGGGGAGGCTCAGGTTGGAGATTGGGAAAGGAAATTTCCCTGGCAGAGTGGTCAGGCCTTGGAATGAGCTGCCCAGGGAGGTTTGGAGTCACTGTCTATGGAATTGTCCCAAAGGAGTCTGGATGTGGCCCTTGGGGACAGGCTTTGGGGGGATGCTGGTGGCACTGGGGTGGCCCTGGCTGATCCTGAAGGTCCCTTCCCACCTTGGTGATTCCATGGAATAAATCAAATGGCACCTGCACCTCCAGCAAATATTCAGGGTGCTACAACTTACAATTCATCTGCTGCCAGCCTCAACAGCTTGAGGGCTGTGAGGAGTCTCCAGGATGGTCCATCCCACCCAAAGGTCAGGTTCCTACAAAGCCAAAGGGATGAGATGAAGTGAAGGGGAGCAGCTTTAGAGGGACAGTCTGGATGTGGCCCTTGGGGACAGGCTTTGGGGGGATGCTGGTGGCACTGGGGTGGCACTGGGTGACCCTGAAAATCCCTTCCCACCTTGGTGGTTCTGGGATTCAGGGAGAGCTGAAGTGGGAATGCAGTGGCTGCAAGGAAGGCACTGGGTTTGTTTAAGGCAGTAAGAGCTTCATGTGATAGGAGCACGGGGCAGAAATAGCACAGCTTGGTTTTTTATTTTTTAAGAGAGGAAATTGCAGAAAACCCCTGCAGGCATAGCTTACAGGAAGCTATGCCTGCCAGAAATTATAACATCTCTGTAGGTGAAAAGTTACCCTTTTTTTTCAAACCACGACAGGTGTTGATTTAGTGCAGAAACTGAAGTCACTGAAAAATGATAAACATGAAGCCTCCTGACAAAATCTTTACTGTGTCAATTTATGTCAACAAAACATGGATTTCTTTTTTTTTTTTTTTTTTGATCTTCTGCAGAAAGTGGCTCTCAGGTGAGAGTTTTCTTCTCTAATTGTGTGGAGCTCGTCCATCGCTGCTGAGTGCCTTCAGGCCTGTCTGGTTTGGGACAAGATAAGGGAGTATCACTTTCATAAACTGATAATTAAAGCTTTTAAATAAACCATGAAAAATTGCCAAGATGATATTCCCAAGGAAACAGCTTCTAAAAATGATATTGTCCAAAAAGTGCCACGCTTGGGCAGAATTTGGAATGTTTATTTGCACTCAGAGCATCTGTGACTCCTGTGGTAGATTTAAGGATCTCTGGGACACAGGGGAATATCCCCAAAAAAACTTTATGGGTTATTTTAAACAGTGACAGGACCAGATTTCTCAGAAAAGCTGTGGATGCTCCTGGATCCATGGAAATGTCCAAGGCCAGGTTGGATGGGATTTGGAGTAACGTGGTAGGGGTGGAATAATTTTTAATGTCCCTTCCAACCCAAACCATTCCATAAATGGAAAGAAAAAATTACATTTCCAGCTCATTCCACTGTAAGTTCTAGTGGATAGCTATAATTCCAGAATTCAGGTTTAGAAAGCACTGCAGTGAGGTGTATTCAGGGGAAAACCAAAGATAATTAATCCCAAATTAATTGTACAAAATATAAAACCAATGCAATCTCCGTGCTGCCCACTAGATGATGCAGCTGTACTGCAGAGAAATAAGGAATTAAATCCCCATCCAGTTATAATCCTATTTACTGTATCATATTTTTAGCACTAAAAAGTATTGTCTTCACTGATACACCACAACTGAGTTGAGACAGAGAGTTGAAAATGTAATTTTCTTTCTGCTGCTTCCAAGTAGAACTTGAAGCTTTGTGGTCTTTTGTCTTCTCTCAGTTTTATTGGATTTTGACTCTGTTGGAGTTGTTCCTCTCTCAGGTTTAATCATTCCCTTTGGAACTCTCACTCCAGACAGGGTTCAGATCCTTGCACTGGATGATCTTGAAGGTCTGTCCCACCCTTGATGATTCTGTGATTCCATGAACTCCACTCTGATGGATTAATTAGTGGGATTGCAGTGGAGAACTGTTTGATCCTATGTTTTGTTCCTCAGAATTAGGGGCTGGATGGATCTTTGGCACAGATCCCTTTCAACAATGACCTTGGATGGAGCAGATCGAAACATTTCCTCTGGCTGGGGTGGCCTTGGAGAAGAGAAACTTTGGGATGATCTAATTGTGACCTTCCAGGACCTGAAGGAGCTGAAAGAAAGCTGGAGAGAGACAATTCCCAAGGCATGGAGGGACAGGACACAGGGAATGGCTGCCAACTGCCAGAGGGCAGGGATGGATGGAATTTTCATGGCAACTTTCAGTCACCCAGAATTAAAGAGACCAAGAATGATACAATGAGTTGTCCCCTGGGTCTGGGAGGGAAAATTACCCATGAAACAGGAAATAATGGGATTAAATATTCACCTGTTGAGATTGTTGGAGCATCATTTGGGAAAA